>JAECUM010010868.1:0-53953 GCA_016617855.1 Megalonaias nervosa | reverse complement strand
GATTTTTTTTTTCATGTATGAGAAAAATACATGTATATGAAATTCCGGGAGCCACACCACGATCGTGTTATATCCGAATTTGTGTTATAACGGAGCGTGCTGTAGCGGGGTCACACTGTACCTGGAAAACAAGTCTATTGTCTGTGACAGCATAATGACATTCACATGTGAGACTCTGCATTCTGAAGAACACTTGTTTTTATTTACAGTTTATATATAGTTGACTTAGCTTTGTGACAAAAACACCCACCTTTATTGTTTTGTATGCATCAGCAGATGTGGGTATTACTTTTCTTGGTATAACAGCAGCAGAAGAATAACTGGTGTGAAGATCTTTGTCTTAATATTATTTTTTATTTTCAAGTGTCCGAAAGTTGTATACATGGAGGGTTCATAATTGCATTGGAGACATGTGTATAAACAAACTCATTTACATCAGATAACAGTATACTATTATTTCATGGCTGTTAATGGAACGGATCAAACTATTTGCCACTAGGTGTTTACAGCAATGAGGGGCAAATAATTAGATCTGTTCACTCTGTAGCCATAAAATAAATGTTTTATTAACTAATAGCAAATCAACAGACCCCCATTTTGTTGAGCCCATCCCTTTTTGGTTGCATGAAAGTAAAATAACTTTAACAGTGGGATTGATCTTAGGTTGGGATATGCTGATACCAAAGTTATTGTGATGTTGTGCATCAGCCAAGATGGTCTTAACAAATACAAGATGCCTAATCTATTCATAAACACCTTGGTTTCACTGGAATGCTTGCAATCAGGCCTATTCATTTATCAAACAGTTTTAAGTGCCATTTACATGTGCATTACAACACTGGGCAATATTTTATAGGTAATTGTCACTTGTGAGAATATGGCCTGTAATTATGTATAATAGTAAATGGATCAAAAGATCCCAGGAATAAGAAACAAGTGGTTCATTACAAATAAAACAGCAATTATGCAGTGATATTTAATGTAACCAGTCTATGGTTCTGTTGGAAATTAAAGAAGAAATAGTAGCATTTTCGCTTTCTTGTTCTAGGTATATGATGTGCAGTAATCCAAAGGATCTCCAGGAAATGTCAAACTGGGAGGGTAAGGGGTCAGAATCCAGACAAAAACTAATTGAGAAGTTGCAGAGTAAGTAGTCTTGCCCATTGATACTTCATCTATTTGTTCAGTTATTTATCTGTTTGCACTTGATACCATTTGCAGCCATATATTGAGTTTGCTGAGATCTTTTGTGAGCTGATAAATTTAAAGAATGCAGTGATTAGGAACATGGCCATTTCTTGCACACAATCTTGTAGATAGTCATTTTGATTGGTTGATAGGTTCATAACTTGGTTGGTTGATTGTATTTTTACGGCTTACCAGCACTGTTAGGCTATTTAGCGCCATACAAAAGGGGTTCATAACTTAATCATATTCTGTTGTCTAATTATATTTTGATGTTGAAGTGCTAGTGTGAGCTTCTGTTCAGCAATGCATAATCCCTTTTACCTTCCACTCCTATCCATGTAGAATTTCTTGAGTCCAGTCGGGAAACAAAATAGCAGTGGTGGTTACTTTTGTTCAGCCCTTCCAGAGTAATTGTTGATAAAAAAATTGAGCTGATGTATTTCTGTCATTAATGCCAATCTAAATACTGATCCTAAATCAAAATAATCCTGCACAAGTTACATATATTGACTTGAGTATTACATACATTTTAAATTATGTGTTTGTTTACTGTGTTTATCCATGTTCATTTTCAGCCTTTTTACCTCCCTCTGTGATGTTACCACCGAGAAGATTGCTCACCTTACTGGAACAAGCAGTGGAACTGCAGAAAGACAAATGTCCTCTACACAATGTTAGGTTTGACAACAACTTGGATGCTGTGTCTCTTCTAATTGACCATCTTTGCAGCAGGTACAAATAGGAGTTAGCTTTCCTGCAGTGTTACACATTTTTCAGTTATATGATAAGTAGAAAATATTTCAGGTGTGCTAGTGTTAAATTAGCTAATGAATGCAAGCTTTGATGAGAAAAGCTTTGAAATTAATTTTTTTATGTGTTTTATAAATTTAATGAAGTGCAAGGAAGTGTATAATTTTACAAGATATTTGCAAATTTTGAAAAAATAATATTTGCAACCTGTTTATGAATAAATATTAATCGAAATAAATCCAAAATCCTGTATGGATAGTGTGAATCTAAGATAAAATAGGCTTTGGATTCACAGGAGGTGTCCCATTGCGTTGTATGGAAGTTAAGCTTAAAAACTAGCATCACGTTTGGTGGCAAGGGGTGGTAATGGGCAAGAGTTATTGCCCTTGTCTATTTGAGATGGACAGAAAAGAGACATTTTCATGGCAATCTTATATCCCTAATGTTAATGTGATCAGATGACATTCCTCTGATAAGAAAATTTCTGATGGCAGCATTTGTGCATATCCTTTCAGACACAACCTTAGGCCATAATGAGAACACACCAAAAGAATTTTCCCCTATTTGTTGAATGTGAAGAAAATCATGATCAAAATCCCTAAGTTTGTTTTTACGAAAATGGCAGTTAGTGCATGAAAATTTAGTATCAGTATCATGAAATTAACAAGTTTTTATTTTAAAAAGTCATCTTTTGTTAGAATTTTTTGGAAAAAATATTTTCTTAATACATTGTAAATAACAGTATATTACATAAATATTGATCATTGCCTAATGGTGGCAGTGCTTTATGAATTGCCAATTAAATAAGTCTTGTCAAGTGAAGTTCATATTCAGTTTTTATCTTTTAATTCATTTTCACTGTAATTATCATAAATGCCATACGCATTCATGTATTCAAAAATGAAAAATGTCAATTGAATGTCACAGTGATGCCTACAAGCATTTCTGTGAGAACCTAATTAAGTACAGACTTTTGATTTCTTATTTGTGGAAATGTTGGTTGCATTGTTACAGTCAGTTATAAGTTGGCCTAAATTGTATTATGTTCATTAATCTAGGAGCTAGTGTTCACAGTCGTATTAACTCAATTTAGTTAACTATTTCAACATTGTACTTACATGTACCTTAAGTATCTTACTTTAATGTGATCAATAACAGCAACAGAATTAAGCGAAAAATTGTACTAAGTGCATGAAAAGCTGTTTCATAGATAGGGTTCGTTATGCAGCAGCGAGTTCCAAAATCTATAGTGAATTAAAATTTCCTAACTTTACACTCTAATGTTTGTTCGAAGAGGAGCAGAAATGTCACTTTAACTCATATTCAAATCACAGTGTCAGTATTTTACTAATATAACAATAGAAATATGTGTTTTGATGTTTTGTTTCTTTTAAGTAAAGATCATTTTTGAAAAAAATAAAGAATCTTGTTTTATTTTGAATCTAGAGTAGCATTGAATGTATAAATATTTACATGCCAAAAAGCAATGACATAATACACAATGTTTTTGCTGGTGCACATGTGATGTGCATTAAAACTATCTGGAATAATGCTTTATGTTTGAGCTTTCAGAGATTGTATATATTGAAAATAAAGGTAGTTTATACAGTAAAGCAAAGGACTTCATAAGCAAACGCTATTTATTGATAATTACTCCAATGCAATTATTAAATGAGTATTCAACCACTCGACCCCACCTTTTCCCACTGTTGATGACCAGGTCTTAATTATTTAGAGGTCCATCGGTAACACAAACCCTCACTTTTACTGTGGACTGAGTTTTGGGACCCCATTGTGCACGAGTTATGAAGGGAAAAGTGTACATACTTTTATAGTGATTGCATCTTTTTGTAAGAATTATGGTCTTACCCAGCAGTTTAGGATCTTGTTGGATGCTCATGCATTTCCTTCTTGTACCTATTCTTCTAATGTGAATGTGATTGGATAATGTATTCAGTGGAGAAGGAAAATTTTTATTGTTACTATCTTCCTCTGGAAACACATATCCAATCATATTATGGATTAGCCCCCTACACTTTCTCACAAATGTGAGCATCCTTGCTGATGTATCACTCTAGTTTCATCTCATAGTTTACTCTTTTCATAGTATGCAGAAGGGAAAGACATGATCTTTTTTATTATCTTTCTATGAGAGCTCTGTTTGGAAGGTAGTGGAAATTAAGTTCCAAACATAAATATTCTCTGAGAAATGTAATTTTTTTTATAAGAAATATCCTTTTCATAGATAATATGGTCACTTCTTTGTAACCTCAGCTCTGGCTTTACTAGTCCAGGGAGGTTGATCATGTTCAGTACAGTATTATATTTCACAAAGACCAGTAAATGACTGAGGTTTCAAATTCTGACTGCAGCCCCAGTATGGGGTTGGGTGTGGGTTACACTTGGTCTGTTTTGGGGCTTGCAATGAAAATCAGTGCAAAAGGAGTTTCATTTTGTTATTCATGCTGTTCCATAAAGTCTAATAGACCCATTCAGGGTCAGATTTCAAAATCAGATGGTTAACCCAGTCAGGAAGAGAATGATTTAGCCATGTTTAAATTCAGTAGCTCAGAAGAGACACTTTAATATGTAATAGTTAGCTTTTTGGATTCCCAATGTCCTTGTTGTGAGACATAAACAGTTCTTCCACATTAAATTGGCAGTCTTCATGTATGTATCTTGATGGTCCTGTCCATCTGTCTCAGTCTGTGTGTCTGCACATACATCTGTCCTTCCACTGTAACCAGTACTCCATGTACAATGATTCAGGGAGTGTTATCATTAATGGTATGATGTTTTATGAGTAGAAAAAAAAAAATTATTTGGATCCTAGATGTAGATGTAGATCCCACATTAAAGCATGGGTTGAAAATTATTCTGATCAGAAGTTCCAGATTTGTGAAAACTGCCATTGCACTTGCTCAATTATGAAGAATAAAGTCATATGGACATGTGCCACCTGCAGGTTTCTAAGAGTCAGTTGCTCCAAACAGTATGCCATAGAAAGTGTGAAGTTCATTTTAATATAGAAATAACTTCAGTACATAACATCAATACAGATTGTTTATTACTTCTTGAGTAAGGTGAAAATGCTAGCTATGTCTTCCATATTGCATACTTTAGACTACATTGTTGAATGGTAAAGTTCAATGAGGCACCAACTGTTACTTGGTTAACAAAGTCATGTTTGCACTAGTGACCACTAAATTTGGAAATGTAGATATAATATTTAAGATAAAAAGTCATGTCTTTTTAAAGAATACTTAATTTAGATCCTGAATGAAAATGGTGCCAATCAGACCCCTATGTTGGCCATCTTGAAAATCTTGGCCATATATAGACATGTGAATGTCATATGATACATTTGTTCTATATTACATTGGTGCCATCAGACCTCCAGTATGACCACTTTGGTTGCCCTCTTCATTAGCTTCTTATAGCTACTTCTCTTGAATAGATGATCATATGGACATGGGTTTCATGGAAAGACTTATGTTATTTTTGTCTTAAAGAAAAATGTGCTGATTAGATCTTCAGTATGATGGCTGTGGTGACTGTCTCAACAACTTAACACTACTCCTCTTAAATGGATGGTTGTGTCTCAGAAACTCTTCTCACAGTATGTAATTGGTCCTGCATTTAAAAATGCCATAAAAAAATACAACAAAAGCTTGAGTTTCTTATAGTTTATAGTTGTTCCTACATTAAAAAATGCTGATCAAACCTCTGAAATGACTGCCTTGACAGCCATCCTGAAATTCATTTTATGGTTACGTCTCCTGAATGTTTTCACTGAAACACTTACAGTAATATAGTAATATGTAGTTGCTTCTGACCTCCAGCATGGCACCATAGTGACCATCTAAACAAATCTTATTGTCACTACTTCTCTTGCACTGGTGGCACTGCCATGTAGTTTTCACTAAAACATGACGCAGCTAGTTCTGAATGAAAATGATGCTAATCTGATCTTGAAGATGCCACCATAGTGGTGATCTCAATCTGTTTTGTCACTCTTGCATAAATGGTGGCATTGATATTGGTCTTTTAGCTTAAACACTTCATGAAATATTTTATTTCTTCTGAATACAACTTGTGCAGATCTAAGCAACATACATATCTGCACTTTAGTGAAGTGGTTTTAAAACCAGACCTGATTGCTCTTGGGGTGAAGTCATCAATCGTTGGTTGCATTTTTGTATTTCAGTGCAAATTTTTTTAAGAATGTTTGAGATGGTTTCATTAGTTGCAGTTACAAATAATAAAAGGAGTGGAGAAATTTACTTTTCAGGAGTTTCTGGAATTTCTTTTCAGCTAATAGAGCATCAGTTCATTTGAGAGACATTTGTTTTTAAGATAAGCTAAAGGTTATTTTCATTGATATTATTTCAGAGAAGAATTTCCATCAGTTACAACCCAGCTTCTGAGTAATCACTGTGATGAAGTCTGGTTCTGTCGTTTTTCTCCAGATGGTATGAAGCTGGCAACAGGCTCAAAGAATGGCTCTATCATGATCTGGATTGTAGATCTTGTAAGCTGTTCATTCCATCTCCTTGACTTTTTTCTGTGCAGACACAAAATGCATCTTAATTTGCCACATAGAGGGCATGGACCAGGTTCTAATAGCATAACCATGGTTTTAATGATCAGATCCATGTTTAAATAAGTACCCATTACAACCATGGTTTTCAAACCAGCCTGCAAGGCTTTGATAGATGTGACACTAGCTTAGTATTTGTAGAGTTTGGAACTATTAAAACAAGCAGGCAGGCAGTTGACTAGTCGGATGTCTATTCAAAGGTCCGGTCTAGAATTCATAAAACTTTGAAGACTGAGTTTGAGTTTAAATTCATTTCAGTCTGATTAAAATCAGATCTTCACCTTTTTGCATGAAGATCTGATAGCTGCTGCATATTATTCATATCTGGTGACCTATGTTATTACCATAATTGCTAATTTTGTCAGCCAATTAGATGAAATCTTGTATCTTTGTGTTTGGGAGATCGAGCAGTATGGCTGAAGAGAATCAATGTGTTTCAAATAATTTTACTTCAAAATTTCTGAAAGCTGCATTTTCATTTGCTAATTCACAGGTCACCAGAACATAACCCCTAAGCAGTTGCTGTCAGATCTTCACATAAGACAGTGGAGATCTGATTTTAATCAGATTGAATTTGTTTGGTCAGCTGAACGCAAAAATCTGAAATTTGTAATGTCATGTTTGATTGACTGAAAATGAAAACTTAATCTCAAACTCGGGCTCAGAATTTTATAACTTTCAGGCCAGCTTCTTTCTAATATTGGAGAGGAAACAATACAGTTCATTTGATCAGGTTTTTAAACAGTACCTGGTTGTAGATTAATTTACATGCAAATACATGATCACTGCAATATATGTTATTGTACAAATTGTTCATACATTAACTTCGTAACAAGCATTGTATTCACTGAAATGCTTATACATGTTGAAGTTTATTCAAAAGCAGATCGCGCTGCTAAAATAGTCCTATCTCTACAGCCATCTGATTTTAAAATACCATACACTGATTTTAAACCTAGTATAGAAAATCCTTAGCTAGTAAATGGCAGGCATCATGGAATGATGTTGTCAGTAACAAGCTCCATATGATCAAACCTACCTTAGATGAATGACCTCCTTCCTACAGAACCATCTGTATGGATAAAGTAAAGATTTAGAATTGGTCATACTTATGTAACCCACTCCTACATATTAAAGGCCTAAGACCTACCTGAGTGCATTTCTTGCAATGAACCTTTCACCATGAAACATTTTATGATGGGTTGTTTCAATCTCTCACCTATATGTGATCATTACTTCAATGTTCAGCACATGAAGGAACTTTTTGATACAGTAAATGTGACTTGCAGTTTAAATTTCTTGAAGGAAGTGAACATTTATTCTAAAATATAGTTCATGTGCAATCTTAATTCCTTTTTGTTTTTTTTTACCAACATTTATACTTTTTCATCACTCTAATTTATCTTCTGTTATCTTTTAAACTTGCATCATAGTAATAGGGAACGCTTCGTTGAATAGGCTTTGTCTCTTGTATAAGAAGCATGCACCTAACAATTTCTTTGTTAATCTTTTTCTTCCCTTATGATTCAGATAGATCATATAGTATGTAAATTGATGATTTTACTTCACTAGAACACTCATGAACTGAGACACAAGAAAACATTTGAGAACCATTCCTATGGTGTGTCCTACATTGCCTGGAGTCCAGACAGTAAATACATTATAGCCTGTGGTCCAGATGACTGCTCTGATCTTTGGCTGTGGAATGTAGAGGTAAGATCATGTATTATTTGCCAACTGCCCCCATTGTATCCATGGAAGAGGCAATTAGTTTTACCTGTATCCATCATGTAATGTGACATCAAGAATTTTATTTTTTATTTCCCTCATGCAGTGTCACATCAAGAAATTCAGTAACTTATTTTTGTCCCCCCCCCCCATATCCATGAAGGAGATATATAGTGTTACTCATATCCATCATATAATGTTCATTTCCCTCATGTAATGTCACATTAAAAGATTTCATTTCTGCTCAGGAACTGTTTGTGGAGGTTTTATTTGTACTGTTATCATTGTCTAACAAAATTTAAGATAATCATGGAGGGACATAAGTTGTTACCCATGTCCATCATGCCCCCATTATATCCATCATGTATGAGAGTTCTGCTCAAAAATTTTGAAGGACTTAATTGATGGAAACAAAATTTAATGTGTGGTTTTAAATTAAGAAAATCTAAGTCAGTTTTGATTTTTACCATTGTCCACTAAAATTTTTAATTTTAGTAAATTGGCCAAGCAATAAAGGTAGAGCCATTTTTTTCACTGCAGACAGAAGAACTAAAGGTGAAGATGAGCCACTCACCAGAGGACAGTCTTACCAGTGCTGCCTGGCATACAGATGGCAAGAAGTTTGTCACAGGGGGATCCAGAGGACAGTTCTATCACTGCGTAAGGACTTGCTTAGGCTTCCCAGAAATGTAGTGAAGCTCTAAGGGGAAATGTAAAATTTGTTCTTTTAAATAGAATTTCATTTAAACAGGAGAAATAATTTTGATTCGATATTCAGTAAAACATAAAAAGTTAATCTTTGCTTTTATATAAAAAAAACTGCATTATTTGGGGTTGTTATAAATAGACCAAATGGTATGTTGAATGTACCCACCAGTAATTTCTTATTGTGGGGGTGCATTTTGATTTGGTGATGTCCATCCTGAGAAACTTGTTCGCAAGGTTGTGCAAAAATCTCTTTATAGAGAATAATTAAATTCATCGAGCATTTTTGTATGCTTATGCATATTCCCTATGTACATGACCAGATTAGATTTTCAGGTCATTGCAGCAATTTTTATATTTGTTTCATACTTGTTGGAAGTTTTGGGCCTTGGATTTTGTTGACAAAAGCCTTGTTAGCACAGGTAGGCAACAACCACTTTAAGTGTATAAATAAAATTTTATTGGCATGTTTGTTTTTACGTGTAGATTTTACTTTTTTTGATGCATTTGTAAACTTTTTCGCCTTTTTTATAAGAAACCTTAGCATGTTTAAGCAAAAATCACTTCAGGTCAATAAATGAACTTTGCTATGCATACTTTTGTGTATATTTAGATATTTTCATGCTATTAGAATAATACTTCCAGTTTTCTACATTTGTCATATTTATGGGACTTAAGATTTTTTGGTCAGCATTGGGTGCATACTTGTTATAAAGACACAAATTTGGTACTTAGGATGTCTTGCAGCAGGAATATTTCCTATCAAATTTAAGATAGATATTTTGCATTTAGTCATGATATTTTTAGGGGAACAAATATATTGTTCAACTTTTTTTATAGTTTGCCTTCAGTAATCTTTGGCAGAAGTTTCTTGCTTCATCATTAAGAGAATTTTACCATTATCTTCATCTTGACTTCATTGTCTTTTACTTTCCAGACTCTTTTAAATTTATTCTTTATGATGATGTCATATTTATCCTGTGACATCTTTCATGACATAATCATTTCACCTGTGTATCAAACTGATTTTAGCATTGTATAAACAAGTTCATTTGTCTTGGTATGAAATCAGCTTTCATGTTTCATTTATTTCTAGTTTAATTACTTGAAAAGCTTCAGTGAATTATAAAACAATAATATACAGATGTAAAAATTAACAGTAAATGACATTTTACTGAGATGTCTATGTCTTTAATATAATTGTATTTTTAGATTTTGAGAGAATTGCAAAAAAGAAAAACATAGCTTGAAGAAAAATGAAAGTGGTCATGAAGGTAATGGTAGAAAATGTACAAATTTTTGTATTGGTACATGGTTCTTCAAGAGTGTTTTTAAAACCACATTTGAAGTTTGTAGTCAGTGCAGGATTTTGACAAGAAAAACAAAATCCCCTAAAATGGTTCCTATCATTTGGGCTGTCACAGTTTCCAAAAAATGTAAATGTTTAAATGAATCTCTTTCAATGTGATCTTATATATTTGTTTTCATTGTAGACTATAATGAAGGTGGCTATCTTGGAAAGCTAAGTCAAATAGATACATAGTCTCTTTACTATTGATGATGAAGAATAATTATATCGGTTGCTAAGTAAAAAAATCTTCATTTTTTAACAAAAATATAGTTGACAAGTTAGTTAATTATATCCATTTGTTTGAGAAACATTTCTGGCATAACATCCAACTTGATGATAAGTAAAAATGGCACATGAAGCTTAGAAGATTAAGACTGCTAACTACATAAAGCTTTATCATAATTTACCATAAAAAACCATGTATGCAATTTAGCTGAATGCAAACCCCCCCCCACTTTGCTGATGAGTCTTGGGGTCTTATGCAAAAATCATAGCTAGTTTTATGGTACACTTGTTCCACTTTCCTTTTGACATTGAAGAAAGTGTCAGAGTTTTGAAAGCTTTAATTGGCTGTTGAATAAAGATCTTTTATCTTTTTTGAATTAGTTTCTTCAGCAGTAAAATATTTGCAAAACTATAGATTAATTGATTTTGTTAGCCATTTTGCTTTTAATAGCATGCCAGACTTTTTTTACCATAAAAGGTCACATACTTTATATATTTAAACAAGATTGATTTTGTACACGTTTTAAGGACAACATGAAGTTATTTGCACCTGCTAATATGACAGCCCTACACAAATTACAAACCATTTTTGTGCTCATAAAGTATAAAACACAACTCAGGTTTTTTTTCATGTTTATAAGAAACATTAAATTGTGATATTTACACATCTAAATGTGACAGCCCTACTAATTACAAAACATTCTTCATCTTATGCTCATAAAATGAAAAACTATGCTCAGTTTTTGTACACATTTATATGAAAACATAAAATTATGTTATTTACACATAATTGTGACAGCCATACTAATTACAAACCATTTTCTATATTATGCTTATATTATGTAAATCACAACTCAAGTTTTGAAATAAATGGACATTTATAATGTAGTTGCAGCACTGAATGGTAGCTGAAAGTTGGTCTGTGTAAGTTGCAACTGGTTGTATAAATTTTGTTCTCATTAACTTGTCCTGACAAAACTTGTACTCTTTCTATTTTTTATTTTTATGATTTTCTGCAATTTCCATTATTTAATCCTTAGGCTAGACTCTAACTAGGGTAACATCTGTAATTATGTGGGTGTGACTATTGTAATTATTATGTACAAGTCTATTATGTGTGATGTGTTTAGGTATACATTTCATGCTATTTCTGTTTCTTCAAATACATTAACAATCATAATAAGTTAATGAGTACATCCACCTCCTTGCAAATCCGCTACTGGAGCAGATGTGCATACTCTTCCATGATCAAGTTGGGGTGGGAATAGTTAAAGCTGTCTAAGCTGGCTGAAAACAATCACTTTGCCTGTGTGGATTGTATGGGGTGCAATTCAGACCATGTGATGTGTGCTTATGCAGGTTGGAGGAACTATGGGAGATTGTCACTGTCAAATGACTAGATAGGATGTTTGAGAGAGCTAAGATTTGCATGAAGACAGTTTTCTTTGACTGAATCCTGGAATGCAGAAAGCTGACTTGTCCAAAAGAATTTCAGCAATCTTGGCCATCATGAGTATAGGGTGGACAGCAAGACTAAGTCATGGATGTATTGGTAAGGCAGGTACACCCAAGTATGCAAGTTTGGTTTTAGGAGAGCCAGTACCAGACTTTCACAACCAGATGCCAAGTACAGACCACACTATATCTAGCAGAACTTCTATCTATGACTTGTGGGATCAGGTATACCCATTATTGGCTTTAAGGCATAGATAGCACCTGACATTTGATTGTGACTGTTCCAGCCCCAGCTCTGATTCTGGTGTCTTTTATGACTTACACTGGAATCTGTGAGTCATCTCCCATTACTCAGTACCAAACTTATGGAAATATCACAGACTGGCACGAGATAGGTCTGTCACCAGTCCTGATTCTATTGTGAATTGGTCTTGGAGACAGTGACACCCCATTCGCAAACCACCATTAGCAGTCCCAGACGGTCAGTGTCACAGTGAATGCATGGATCCCCAGTCTTGTTCAACCTGATTCACTAACTCAGTCATCACACACATCACAGGTGGTTTCTCTATCGCCCAGCTCTTCCATGTTCAAAGATTCATGCTGACAAGCACCATTTTCCTTTCTTGATCTATGTCCAAGGAAGACAGTTTTCTACACATTGCTTGAAGATGTTTTCCCACTTCTGCTGCTAGTTTTGTTTGCCTCCACTTGCTTCATGAATATCCTTCTATAAAGTTCCCACAGCTGTTGATTTGTTAGTCACATGAGCTCAGCAAAATTTAAAAAGTCTGGTCAAGTCGTTAATATACTATATAGCTTTAACAGGCAGTTTGATGAAGCAAGTGTCAACAGACCTTTCTTTTTGCATCTGTAGCACCCCAGAGACAAAGCAATCCTGGGAATGTCAAAGCCTTTCTTTGTATGTGTGGACCAAGAGTCCTTCATTGATGCACAACTATTAATTTGGAATGTCATAGCATTAGGATCCATGGTCAATTTGGCCATTTTTCACCAGCTTGAACAGCCTGAACCTTTCCATTCAGAGCCAGCTGAAGCTCTGAAGTCAGTGACTTACATGGTGTGCTTAACAGTGCACTTCCAATGCCATAGCAATGTCTGTTAATCAACAGTATGTGGAAAAGAGATGCCTTTCTCTGCACATCCACTCTTCTGAGAAATAATCATATGTCTCAGCCTCTTTTTTCCAAACCTTGTCTCTGACAAGAGATCAAAGAAACAGAAGGACCCCCACCACCACCAGATATGACATCATCTTTATGCCATCTTTTTGACACATTGGAGAGAAGACTGATTTGAATCAGATTTTGTGTGCAGATTGGTATTGATGACTCCAAGGCAGAGTTCACTTGTCAGCTTTCTTTGTCATTTAGCGAAGTTATGGCCTCTGATTGTCCTACACATGCACTAATGTATCTAAACATGAACAAGTCCTTAGTGAATTTTAAATGAATCTATTGGGCAGGTTGATATTAATGAGTTTGGGTGAGTTTGATTGTTAGTTTTGTATTGGAGTTATGGCCTATAATTTCAGACTTTCAGACTTATCAGTATGCATTCTTTGCAATAACTTGGTATGCAACTTTATACTGATTACACTTTGCCTAAGTTTGACTTTTCATCATTCAGTCTTCATCATTTAGCTGAGTTATTGCCACTGATTGTTGAACCCAGCCACTTTTTGTTTCCACATAATTCCTTTAATTATTATTGGAGTTTTTAAAAAATATTATATGCAGCTCTGTATTGATATAAACTCAGCAGAATTTGAGTATCAGTAGCCAATATCTTTGTTTAGTGGAATGAGAGCTACTGAATGTTGGACCCAGATTATTATGCAACTTTTAAATTGATGAGATCTCACCTGGATTCCACAATAAGTGTTCCGTGTCTGTGTCTTCCTTTACAAAAATGTACCTTAACTCATTTAGACCATCAAGATTGTCACCTAGCCCATTCTCTGTCACCTAACCCTTTCCTCTACAAAACTACTCTCCCCTAGTTAGTGGAATTTGCTTGTTGTATATGTGGTATGATTAAACCAGGGTTCATGTCATCTTGGGACTTTAGAAAACTAGTACATTACACAGATGAATTTGAGAATGGGTTTTAATGTTAATAAATTAGGAAGGGGGGTGGGGAATAATTAATTTGACTGGAGGGATGTTTAGGATTAAGCCTCTCACTACTTTGAATACTTGAATGAACCACCTTATTACTGATCTGGCTTACTGTCAGTAGTTTTGAAGAAATCTGACCCTGGACACACATCACTACAAATTGATTGACTTACCTATGCTTTATTGAAACATTGAATTATTCTAATTGCTATAACAGAGTATTGTGTAATTTTCGGAAATTTACATTTTCTGCACAATATTGGAATGTACTAAAAGCAAAATCAGGAATTGATGCAACATGGTTGGAGAGAAAATGCTGATCTGGAAGTTAATGTACTGGAAGAAAAGGTCAACCATGCAGACAATAATTTTGACTTGTTGTTTTTCAGGAATTGTACTTGTCCAGGACTCAACTATTGCTGTCAGCCACTTGTTCAATCTGAACATTCATTCGTGCTATGCATTAGGAATTCTGATTAGTACAGCTCTGTGCAAACTTCTTTTTTTTAAAACATTATTTAAAAAGTAAGGAAACTATTCACAAATCAAAACAAAATGTTTAATGATGATGCTGGGATGCTGAATGTGTAGAAGGTAGACTGATGCTTAGAACTTGTGTCTTCTTAGTAGATCAAAAAACTCCTGCCAACCTGAGTGCACATTTAACATTAAGAGCATCATTTTCCTTCACGGGCAGTCAGATTTTTCCTGTTTATGTAAACAGGGCAGAAACAACTGAGAACAGATGTACATATATAAGATTTTCTCCTGAGCTGAGGGGTGTCTCCTGTCCTTCCCATCACTAATCAAACTCTGCATATTCAAAATTATTTAAAAAAAAAAAAAATTTTACACCTTGCTTCCATTGTAGTATATTTTTATAAAGACTTTCTGTGATCATGAGACTGACCTGTCTTAAGCAGGCAAGGATGATACTTTAATTGCTAATTCTACAGACAGTAACCTAAAAATAATCATTTGATTGTACTATTAGTGATCAGTAGTAATTTGGAAAGGATTAAAGATGTGAAGGGATTATGCTTGAATTAATAAAGATCCAAAGCAACAGAAAACAATATTAATTGGATTCTTTTGGCAGGGTTGGTTTGTCTTAATTGTTTAAAGTTTGTTGAGATGGATTATACTAAGTGTGATCAATTAGGGAAGGTTTAAAGATGTTAATGGATTATGGTTGGACGAGTCATTACTAAAAAGCTCAAGTGACATGAAACCGGTCAGTTTGGCTTTGGTATTTGAAGTTTGTCAAGATATCTGAGCATGCATTGTCTCCCAATGCTACAACACCATAATCTAAACAACCTGAATGTCACATGAAATTCAATAATAGCTGGAAACAGATTTAACAAGTTCAAAGGAACATGAATATGCATTCTGCTGTTCCTGTAAAGTTACTTTCAAGAGGAATTCCCTGATTTTCACCCAGAGAGCACCAATCATAGGTAGGTAGTTCTGGCAGGTAGTCAACAACCTAAATCTACCTCAACAGGCAGGACACATTCCAATGTAGACACTGAAAAGACATTTTCTATTCTGAGGACAGTTCGGGCCAACTCCAGAGGAAATGTGGATCCAGTAAAGATAAATAATCTCTGAAGTGTTGAGAACCACAGTGATGAGGATTGCTATCCAGGAAAAGACCTATGAAGAAAGGTTACAAATGCCTGTGCTACCTAGAAGGACAGTATGAAAGGCAACAAGTTGCTGAGAAAAACTGATGATGTGATGAGATGATGTACATATTTTAATATAGAAAAACAAAATTTGATTAATAGTTCGACATTTTTGTCCATTTGCATGCAGAAAATCAGGTTGATGAAAATCCTCCTGATTTGAAGCCAAAACTCTTGACCAGATTTTGCAGATTTCCTGATCTGTCCTAACGTGATCTCTATTCTGTCACACGTATGCATGTAGCTTAATGAAAGTGCCCCTTTTTTTTTAGCCATTTTGTAGATGAGTCACTTGAATGCTAGATTAAGCACTGGCTACAAGTCTCAGTACTGATTGAAATGAACTGTGTCTGATTAACATCTTAAAATTTCAGGATTTGGATGGCAATGTGTTGGACTCTTGGGAGGGAGTCAGAGTTCAGTGTTTAGCATGTCAGCCTGATGGAAAAATAGTCTATGCTGCTGATACACATCATAGAATAAGAGGGTACAACTTCGATGAACTCCGAGAAGTCAAATTGTAAGAATTTATTTTGTTTTTGTTTTCTGCATATTAAGACTTATTTTTGTTTGGGATTAAAATGATGGTTGAAATGGGGACGATTTTTTAATTCTATTTTATATATCAACAGATAGTGAAATTTCTCTTAGTAGATTAGGTGAGGGATGAAATATTTTTGCTGTTTAAGTAATTAGCAGCTGAAGGTTGAGACCTTTCCAATTCTGTCTTCATTCATTGGCTTGGTTATTAAGTTCTGTGCCATACATGTATCGTAAGACGTAATTAATTTTACAGTGTACCCCAAAATCTAAGTATAGAATTGCCAGATCTTCCTAAGTTTTGCACGTTGTTTTTAATGTGGGGAAGTTTCAAACTTCAGAAATCACAAACTGTAAGTTTTGTGTATTGTGTAGTAACTTTTTTCTGTTTCAGAATTGAGGAGAAGCACCCAATAATGTCTTTCACATTGAATGACACAGGAAGATTAGCATTACTCAATGTTGCTACTCAGGTAAATTCTGCATGCCAATCTCTTTCTCTCTATGTCTCTCTCTCTCTCTCTCTCTCTCTCTCTCTCTCTCTCTCTCTCTCTCAGGAAAATCTACTTTCATATATGCCTTCAGAGATTTACCATATTTTCCATGGTCAGATTAGATGATGATGCACTGTTTCTGATACTTGCTGGTTTCAACAATATTTCAGAATGATTGGAACTGAAGTCATGGATTAATTGGATTAATGTGATAAGACTATCTACTAAGTATTTCATTAAGATAAAGGATATTATATATACGATTAGAGAACTGACACAGAATACAGACCTGCCACTTCTCCTGATTTACTTGGGATCATCCTGATTTTTTTAAAGAAAAATCTGAAAATCCTGATTTTCCAAGTTTTTTTTCACCCAAAACCCTGATTTTTTTAAAATGCAAAACAAAATCAAGCTAAATCTGGTAGTGAAATAAGCAATCAATAGAGAGACAAGTAACTCAGAAGCAGAAATTGATATTCAGAGTCAATCAGCATTGTATCAATCTCATGTGGGGGCCCCGAGTGGTCTAAAGTGCTCTCCGTTACGGATCACTGCCATTTCACCTCTGTCTGCGTGGGTTCGAGTCTAAAGATTCGCCGAATGTGGATATGTGAGAAAGCTTGCCAGTAGCTTCTCGTGGGTCGGTGGTTCTTTCCGTGGATTTCCCGGTTTCTTCCTCCACCATTAATACTGGCCGCCATGTATAGCCTATTGTGTGCTGAAAAATGGCGTTAAGCCCCACAACAACAACAACAACAACAACAACAATCTCATGTGATCGCTATTTTGCCACCATTTCATTTACGATGGCCACACCTCCTTGAAAGAGAGCAAAAGTGATGCAGAAATTCCATGAGGAATACACTAAAACTTGGAGCTTTATTGTAAAATCAAAGTTTGATGAATATCATGCCAGATGTACTGTTTGTGATATGAATATAACAATTGCATGCAGTAGCCAATCACAGGGTTCCCATGCTACCGGGAAATCGGGGAAAAAAGTCGGGAGAAATGATAATTTTTTTTCCCGACCGTGAAAAGTCCTTGAATTTTGAAAATATTGATGAAAGTTGGGAAAAACCAGAGAATTTTCTGCCACCACTTGACACCTGAAACAATTACATAAGTCATAACTGAACTGATCCTGAGTTAAATTTATCAAGTTCTGACCAGAATGGATCGTTTGGGTGCTTGCCATAAACAAATTTGTTGAGTCAGCCCAAACGCTAGGTGCATTAGATTCATCTAGTAGATTTTTTCCACAGATAGATCGAATATCTGTATTTTTCCTTACATGGAAGGTATGAAAACCAGTCTAGCATCAGAAGAGGCCAACATAGTGGTGGCAAAGCTTAGCCGATTACCAGATAGCCGTTGTTAAATTTTCTTCGTTAAATTGAGTCAGACCTGCATTAAATCAATGTGAAAATTATTTATTTTCTCATAAATTGAGAGTATTAAAATCTTTGTCGTTAATCTGCTGAAAGACAAGATAAAACTATTGCGTTCATGAAATTTGACCTAGTACACGGATTTGCATTGCTAGTCACACAAGTACACAAATCTCACAACCCACATTTTCAAATGTTGTAGAAAAAAAATAAAACATTAAGTGAAAGTTGTATACTGGTTGTACTAAAAATACAAAAATGAAAGAACACAAAATTCTCTCTATATATTCCGTGAACAACTACCGGGTTTTTGTTGTATCACGTGACTACCATGTTGATGTGCTCTCTGCTTGATGAATCTGACTGACGATATTGCAGCGACAGTGACCGGTTTCATGTCATTGTTCTTGAAATAAATATGTTAAGAATTTTATGTTCTTTCTGGTTTTTACAAAATGTATCAGACTTTCACTTTATATAATTGAACTTTTGTACAACAAGATCAAGATGGAGTTTGTTGTTGATATCACATGATTATTGGACTTCCAATGTAGTTGTTTGAGATTTGTGAAGTCAAGTGACTAGTAATGCAAATGGCGACTACAGGGTCAGGTTTTATCTATGCTGTAGTTTTGTCTGGTCTGTCATAGTTGTTGTTGTTGTTGTGGGGCTTAATGCCATTTTTCAGCACACAATAGGCTATACGTGGCGGCCAGTATTAATGGTGGAGGAAGAAACCGGGAAATCCACAGAAAGAACCACCGACCCACGAGAAGCTACTGGCAAACTTTCTCACATATCCACATTCGCCGAATCTTAGCTGGTCTGTCATAGGATTAAAGACATAACGATTATAATACTTGCCATTTCTGAGAAAATAAATCATTTTCCTATTGATTTCATGTAGGTATAAGTCGTAATAACATTATTTAAATTTTCTTGGCCCACTGGTAAGCGACTACCATAAGCCACTACTGCACGGTGGCAGCAAATTCTAAATTTTCAATGTGCAATTGCTCTGATCCCATACCCCAACCTAAATGTCCAAATGTGAAAAATGGGGTGGAATATGTGGAGGAAACCCAGATTAGAAAACGGACTGCTATTCATTGTAAGCTAATTTTTTTGTTCAAAATGTCGAATCTCTGAGCTGAACTTTGGTGTGAAACTATTACACAGTGGCGTGTAGCTTTAAACAGTTGGTTTCAGATTTAAATAGAACGCAGAAGAAATGGGAAATTGTCGTCCCTTGTATTATATATATTAAAAAATTATCCTAGCCCCTGTATCAGTACAGGTTTGGGGACTGGTTTATCGAATTACAAGAAGACAAGATGATTTTACAGAAAATTCAGTCCTTGTTTATGCAACAATACAGTATGTAATTTTGAAGGTCTCTTGTCAAAATTTAAATCAACCCTTTTGTAACTGTTTTTTTAGAAGAATAATTTTTAATCAAATCGTCTTAAGGAGTTTCGGTTGTTTGAAAAATCTTGTTTGGGATTTTATTGGCACAGACAAATTCAGGGTTAAGCTTTTTCATTACAAGATAAGATTATAATACTTTGCTTTTATTGTTTTTTTTTCATACTGTGATAGTAAATGTTTAATTTGTATAATATATATATATATATATATATATATATATATATATATATATATATATATATATATATATATATTATTGCTATAGAATTCTTTAGAATTAAAGGTTCGAAAGGAAAGAAAACTAATTTATGTTTGTTATGTTGTTTCTACATAGCAACATAAAGCATGGCAGCAAAGTAAGTTAGAAATTTTATTCTGCACATTGACTTCCATGCCAAATTATAGGAATGTAATCAAACTTGTTTCGTGTGATACATTTTTTGGTTTTGTACATAATCATCATTTTTTACTTAGATGTTTCGGAGAAAGTCTTGTAAGAGAAACATCTTTAGATTAGAAAATGCATTTTTTATAATCTAAAATGTATTTTAATTCCATTCAATAATGGTCATTTGTGAACCTTGAAAAAAATAATTTCATCCTGGAAAAACCCTGGGAATGACCTGGAAATTTATCTTTAGAAAAGCATGGGGACCATGCAATCAGATCTTGCACAGCACATAAGAATGCCAAAGCATTTGGAATAGGATTTGGATTAGGATTTTCTTTAAACATTGCTTTAACAATTTTTCAGTCATATCGCTACGATGTCTGCAGTGTGGCAGCTTATAGTGATGTCTAGCACTGGGGCATCATGCTGCAGACATGTAGCATTATGTCCCACCCAGTCACATTATCCTGACACTAGGCCAACCAGTCCTAACACTAACCTCTTAATGCTGAGCACCAAGCGAACATTTGGAATAGCAATGGGGCATTGCTTGATGGTACTGGTGATCAAGATCAAGATTTTCTCTAAATGGTGACTTCATTACCACTGGTACTTTCTCTGCTTTCATATATAAAATGCTGAATATTATTACAGCTGAATGCATTCATGCTGGAAAGGTCATCTCTATTTAGCATACATTATATTTTTCCTTTTGTTCAACATACTTGGCTGAAATAAACGAGAACATCATTTGTCAAAACACAGTAAAACTAAATAAAGGAAAATATCATTGACTTATGACTACTTTTTATATACTTTGGTGATCGTTAGATGAAAATAAGTTTACAATGTCGGTCAGTATTTGCATCCCCCCCCCCGACTTACATCTTTTATTAAGGTCACCAGTGCTAGCTAGAACAGTAATTCTTCCTGAAACATGCGTACATAAATAATGTAATCAATGGCAACAATATATGACATAAATTGAGTTCAAAATCTGGGACAATCTGTTAAGATCGCTCCCCTTTCCATGGAGTGATGTTAACAGTCTGTAGAGATTAAATCAGTCTGCTGATGAAGTCCTTAGCAATAGGATGAAAGCTTCAGGTTAGCTGACTCTATATTATTTGTGTATGTGGTTGAAAAGTTAAAAATACTGTCAAATATGAATAATATTACTACACAGTTAAGCTTTCGCCAGAGTAACAGGTAATCTGTTTGAAAGTATTTTTGTTATCTTGTTATCAATGAGAATAGCATATAAATATATGATAACTATATGTCTATCTGTAATCTGCATACTGGAAATACAACCAAGAATGTCAGTATACATAAAAGAGCACCACCTACCTTTCAAAGATGGAAAGACCATCAAGTTCATATGTGAATCGATATTTATCACATCGCAGGCTGTGTATTGTGAATCATATCAATATGTGGCACAGGTGTATCATTTCACCCCTACCTGTTAAGGTATCAAAAGATGCAGATATTAAAAATGGCCATCCCTCCTTCCAAATACTGCTTTAGTCACATAAGATTAAGTAGATTTCTACAGTTTGTTGGAAAAAAAATGGAACCCACATAATCCCAAAGACCTTTTAATGGGAAGAAACCTGCCAGTATCATTTTCTACCCATTGGTATAAGACACATTTGGACTTGTATCTTGTGGAAGTTTCAAACATAGATATGGATATCGTGGTGGTCAGTGTATTTGCTCAGCTAGTGTACATGGTGAATCACTGTGTGTTCCAAGCAACTTTGAAGATAGTTATAAATATTGTGGCAACTTCTTGTTGGACTATCACTGGTAATGAAAATTGCATGTGAGTCTAGATACCACATTGACAGGAGTTGTTATTAAGGCAAATGCCCTGATATTTTTGTGTAATGTTGACTTGGTGGGATAAGATGCCTTCCTTCATTTATTGTCACCAGGCAAAACCACTATATGACACTATGTTTAAATGTTCCTATTATTCAGAGGCTGTATCAAATATGGGAAGCAGACTGCAATGGAAATGCTTCTCCAAGTTGCCCTTCTTTGTTCTCCCTCCTTTTCTCAGCTTTATTCTTATATCCATTGTCAAGATGACCATTAATAGAAAAGCAAATTGTTTTCAGTCAACAGCAGTTGTTTTGACTGCAATAGCAGAATTGATCACATTCACAGCTCAGAGAGCCTTCTACTAAAGGAAGAAGAATACAGTTCCCATCCCCCAAACCTTCAACCAAGCAATGATGACTCATTGTCCCATCCACCTACTGATGATATCCATGTAGGTGACAAACTCCTCCATTTCCAACTAGCATAGATGGATCTATTCTTGGACAGCAGATTGGTGATCCTAGATGTTTTGGAGGGATTCAGCATTGCATTCAGTCATCCCCCATCCCCCTCCACTTTCATCTTCTCATCTATGACAGCGGTCCTGACCAACTGACCCAGAAAATGTGCTGTTCTTGGAGGAGGAGATATGTCTTTTGCCTACCAAGTGGGCTGTGGGATTTTTCACAAGCCAGGCTTTTATTCAAGTCATGCTCTTCAGAAACCAAATAGAAAGCTTTGATCAATGATCATTTTCATCCGGCTTAATAAGTTCGTACAAGGTGTGCTTGCTGATAGCCTTGACTTCAGCTTGCAGGGTGATTGAATAGCATGTCCTTTTAGTTGACCCAACTATTTGCATGTGCTGATTATTGTTCTAATGATACAGACAGGTTTTGTGGCCAAGAATCTGCTTTCTGTTCATGTGTCATCAGAATGACCCTTATCTTCTCTCACTTGTCACTAGATACTTCAGGAAAGGTGAAACTCCAGGATATGGCTCTTGTGTAGTGGTGCTATCATAAATACAATGAAAGTGTCCACTGTGGCTATCCAGTGCCTTTCTTTCCAGTAAAGGAGGGAAAGCAGGAAATGACTTTGAAAGCTTTTGTCTTTTGATTTAATTGGGTGATTTGTTCCATGAAAGGGTATTGTAACAACTGCACATAGGACACACATACCTGACTCCTGCATTCTGTCTGAACAATGAACCTTGACTAGAGTGCATACCCTTTCAGTGTCCACTGACAATTGAACAGTTTTGTTGACTAGGCTTGTACAAAGTAACAAAAAAAAGAGTGAAGCCAACAGGCTTTGTAAATTTTAACAAAATAATTTATTTCCCTAGAAAACAAGTTCAAAATATGAACAAGGACTTGCGGTTTGTGAATCAAATCCAAAATTTGATCCTAGAATTCAAAAATATAAGTCCTATCACTAAAAAGTTCTAATTGAATCAAAGTTCTAATCCCAATGAAGTTCCAAGATGGAAGGCGATGACGTCCTCTATAACCTGTTTTGGGCTGATGTTTCAACAGTTCCTTGTTGAATTTTATGAATCAAGAATAATATTCCAGCTTTAGAATTCCGAATAATTTCCAATAAATGTCTTTGTCCAAGAATTTCGATGAAAAAGAGTATTTTCCAGGGTGAATAAATTATTTTAAATAAAATAAACTCAATTCAAATGGTAACAACAGGAATACCTTTGAACCCCAAGGTATGATTTACAACTGACTTAAAACACTGAGATATGAGTATTAAACCCAACTAAAAACACAATTTCAGACCCGTGTGATGGGTCACGTGATCACTTTCTTTCCAGAAACGTAGTAACATATGTCAATTAACATGTCCGCATAGACAAATTTGATTCTGTTTACATAGAACTGACACGCAAGCCAAATATGACCTTGATTACGACCAATGATTTTCACTCTGTGTTTACCAGTTTCTGAATCAAGGTCAGGATCTAGGTCTGCTAAAAATACAATGTAGCAATGAACTGCGTGTTAATCAAGTTAAACAGAACTGAACTAAATTTTCTGGAAAAATGTCGATTCCAGTGAATGAAGTTATCATTACAATAACATGTAATGAAACAAATATAAAATAAAAGAGAATTTAAAACTAACACACAAGTAATTAAATTACATATATGTAACAGGACTGACTTTCATCCCCTTGAAACAGAAGATTTTTTTTTATATGAACTTCATTAAGAAACTTTAAGATGATACACTACTATAAAAAATATTGGACTTTTTGAGGGAATGCTGTTTATATTAAAATCATTTGACCCAATATTTTAAGGATTTTATATTTTTTATCATTATTTTTAATTTTATGAACATTGTGTAGAATTTTAACATGTTTACCTTTTACCATTTAGTTTTTTGTTCTTCATGTTTGCATTTATTTGGAAGGGCTTGTATGCCTACATTTATTGGTGCAATTCTTCATTTTTACATTTTACAGTCATTAAATACTTGGAGATCTCTCAGATTAGATAAGCCTCTTGAAATTAATTGCACATGCAGTAAAAACTTTCACAGCAGTGCTTTCATTTGATCACAGACTGTTGCATTCAGAACACTGAGACTGTCACCTGGTATGCACAGTCAACTTGATCATTTTTTTGCCTTCAGAATTAGCCTTGCAGAATATTATGGGAATGGTGGCAGTCGTAATGGACATTGGTTTAAAACTTTTGCTGGATTCATTTAGAAATTTATTTCTGCATGAGGAGATGGTATGCTTTTTTCCTTGACCTCTGTGGTAATGCTTCACAGTGATTACAAACTTTTCAGGTTTGGTTTGTTAGGAGTGTTATGTATAGTTAATTTGTATTGATTTTTGGCTTTTCTACATAATTATATGCTATGTGTATGTATATTGTCTGATTGGCCTTGGTTAGTAATTAGTTAAGAGCCAACCTGACTAGTGACATTTATTTTGTAAACAACAGAATAGAGCTAATATTTATCTGTGATTATTATGGAGGTAAACATGTTTACTTTAAACTGAGTGTAGGACATTAGTTTTTCACTTGAAAAATCCTATCTTGTTGACAACTTAGAATGTTTTAGAAAGGAAGTTTACCTTTATCTTGGTTCTGTTGTTGTGTCATAGGTTTTTATATTACCAGTAAAAGTACTCAGAATCAGTCTTATTTATGTGTTCAGTTTTTAATTTCAGAGGATTTATTTAAATTATTCCTGGAATTACTGAGTGCTCATTAATACTTCTTGGACTAAATCATTATTTTGGAATTATCCTGAATTCATTTAAGGACATTTTGGATTATATCAGTGTGATACATCAAGACTGTTGGCACATTAGCACATTCTAGGCTATTGTCACATCAACACATTCAGTATTGGAATTTATTTGGATCTCCAGTGGAATTCATTAGGAACTTCATACATTTGGACTTGTAACAGAACTTTTAGGACTTTTGGGATTTAATTCGCAATACTGTAAGTTGTTTTTGAATTTTCACTTTGTATTCTAGGGAAATAAATTATTTGTTGAAATTTACAAAACTTAATGGTTTTCACTTTTTTCTGTTACTTAGTTCAAAGACCATATTATCATAATGGAGAATGGTTTCACCAATTACACAAGGATTGTGTCACTAAATTAACTCATTGTCCTCTAGATATTCTTTTCCTCTTTGTTTGAAATGGGGGTAGGAAGTGCATTTTGTAGCGTTACTTTGATTGCATCCAAACACATTTGTTTGTAAGAGACTTTTATCTAGCTCGATGCTTAGATATTTGAAAGATGTTGTTTTTGATTGGCTATTTTGTCCATGCATGTGCAGAAAGGTGAAAATTATACATTTGTGTTGTTTTCCAATAGATTGTGATAGCAGAACACAATTTATAAATTGTGTCGGAAGTTTCTAATTTGCACACATAATATCTAGTCTCTGTTATATAAGCAATAGTACAGTTTTTTAAAAGAATTGACATGCATTTTTGAATCTGCTATGAACAGACTACTAACAAAATAAGGCATACAGATAAAACCATGTTCCGTTCCATGTATGCTTTATGTGGCATTATCACAATCCAAAAATCCCAGCAATATCAAAGTGTAGATCAAAGAAAACTCTTCACAAGGTTGACTTTGAGAAAATGATGAATGGTTCACTTCTAATCTTGCAGTCAAAGAAATTTTCCAACAGCAATAAACATGAAATTAAGTTTTTTAAAAAGAGTACCCATTACATTTTAATGAAAAGATCTTTTTAGACGTATTATGATTCCCATCCTAGGATGGGCAGTTAAGCTAGTATAGTAGATAATTGGGAAAGGAAAAGGTTTTGGTCTTTCTGGCTGGGCTGGATTCAGGAGGTAGCTGAAGTTAAGTTCTTAACTGTGAAAGGGTAAGTATTTGTGGAGAAACTTGCATATACTTTATTATACAAATTTCCCTTCCAACAATTTTGTTTCTTATTTCTTAATATATCATACACTATTTCATTTACGCTTACGAAATTAACATGTCAGTGCATCTCAAGATGAGTAACTAAACCATACAAAAGCTAGGTTATTGTGGCCTAATTTTCATGCTTCAGTGACTTTTGAATTATCAGCCATTTGTTTCTTTTGCAATATCTTGGACCCACACTTGTGAAAATTTAAATCTACATGCATCTCAGTAATAATCCAGCCATGCCAAAGGAGGTCACTGTGACTGGAATTTCATGACTGATTTGACTTTTGCATATTCAGCTGTCTTTCTATATACCTCAGTATTTTTAATCCTATTTCCATACCCAAACTGAGTCATTGTGACTTCACTTTCATTCTTGGGTGACTCTGTATATTCAGCTATCTTTCTATGCAAACTTGATATCTTTAACCCTGCCTTACCTGCACATGAAAATATGATGTTGATACATCTTTCGGAGTGTAACATGACCATACCATAACTGGTTTCTATGTGACCTAATTATTTTCAGATATTAGGTTCTTGCACCATGCAAATTTTTAACCCTATTTTACATGCTCAAGAAAATTGTTAAGTGTAGGCATCTTAGTAGGAGTAGGTCACTGTGACCTCATTTTCACACTTGAGTGACATGCACTTGTTCCATTCTCAAAAATCTTGCACCTGTTTCAACTTCACATGAAAATAGGCATGTGGATGCATCACAAGTAGAGTTACTCAACATCATCAAAACTAAATCATTATTCATTTCTTATGTTACACCCATTGATGTCTTAGACCCTATTTCACTTACCTCTATCTTTTATCTTTTTGTACTTAATGTTTACATTTATTTGGAAGTATTTATGTTCATAAATTTTGTGTGCTAATTTTACACTTGCAGAGCTTTACTTTTAGTTGACACCATGTAGCCATTATTGTGCTGATATGCCATTAAACTCTGCGGGGTGTTTGTGTATGTGTTACGTGTCTAGGCTCTTACAAAATGTAACAGAAAAGAGTGAAGGCAACAAGCTTTGTAAAATTTAACAAATAATTTATTTTCCTAGAAAACCAAGGTAATAATGAGAAAAAGAACTTGTGGTTTTACGAATCAAATCCAAAATTAATCCAATGGTTAAAAAATAGAAGTCCTATTATTAAATAGTCCTAAATGAATCTGAGTTCGAGTTCCGATGAAATCTTAAATGGAAGGCGATGACGTCTGTTGTAATCTGCGAAATGCTGTT
Organism: Megalonaias nervosa; assembly: GCA_016617855.1. Taxonomy (NCBI): domain Eukaryota; kingdom Metazoa; phylum Mollusca; class Bivalvia; order Unionida; family Unionidae; genus Megalonaias; species Megalonaias nervosa. The sequence goes on along the minus strand of JAECUM010010868.1, from coordinate 26,352 downwards.
GTGTCAACAGTTCTTTGTTGAATCACAAAAAATAATATTTCAGTTTTCAATTCCGAATAAATTTCAGTGAATGTCTTTGTCCAAGAATTTTGTAGAAGCACTTGTATTTCCAGGGAAAATAATCACTTGAAATTCAATAAAATAAAAGTTCAGCTCAAACTGGTCACAACTTATGTTTGGAGCCTGATTGAACTATCTTCTATCAAGACAACAGTTATACACTAATTTAAGATGCAAAAACAGATTCCCGGATGAGGGTTACCCTTCTAGAAGTTTGTAACAATAAATACATGTTTCCTATCATGTACTCCAGGTATGGCCTTGACTCAACTTAACAATTCTTACTTTGAGAAAGAATCAAAAAAATAAATAAAAAAAGTTGTTTGCCAGAACCCTTACTGGTTCTGAATCAAGGTCAGAAACTAGATACAGTGTTTCTATAGTATAACAGTCAGGTCAAACAGAACTGAACTGAATTTTCTGAAAAAAAGTCAGTCCAGTAGATAAAGTTACCTTATAATAGCATGTAATGGAATAAAAGAAAATTTAAAACTAACAAACAAATAATTAAATTACATATACATAACAGTATGTATGTATGTATGTATGCATGCATGCATGCATGCATCTGTGTAACCACATCTTAAAGAGGGTAACTCAACCATACCAAAATTAATCACTGACCTAATTTCCATGCTTGAGTGACATTTGTATATTCAGTTACCTTTCTATACACCCAAAATATCTTGGACCCTACTTTGCCTATACTTAAGAAAATTAGTCTGTAAACACATCTTGTAAAGAGTAACTCAACCATACCAAAGTGAGGTAAAAGTTACCTGATTTGCATGATTGAGTGGCTATGTATTTCACATATTTGTTCATTACACCTTGAGAAATTTTGTTTTAAGTCAGTTGCTTTTCTCACCCTCTATATCTGTCACCCTATCAAATCTAGAGAAATCAAATTTGTTTCACCCTTGCACTCATGAAATATTATTGATGCATTATAATGAGTAATATGATGCAGTAATATTTCAGAAGGAAAGGCATCACGTCACAATTTTGAAAATTTCATAATTTCATTTGCTTGTCAAAAATTTTGTTGTTGACCCTTTTAATGGGCATATTGGCTTTCTCATTGGTTTAGGTATGGTTGAAGCCATTCAAGCATATTGTGTATAAGTCAGCATTACATTATGCAATGAGAGCATAATCATTGTAATTAGACAAGACCTAAAAACTTGTGGAATTTCAGTATCTTGATCCATACCAAAAGGAAATTTTGTTAAAATTGTATTCTGTAATCATCATTTACATTTGATAAATTTGACTGGTTTCAGCAATGCATTTTCCAGTTGAAAAGTAGAAATGCAAACCAAAGGAGAATTAAAATTATTTTTGACAAGCAGATGTAAAATATAAAACTTTAAATGTTGTCAATTGATACCTTTCAGTTTTTAAACTTCAGTCCAGAAGGTAACGGGTTTGAATGCTGTCCATATCAGCCTGTATCAGCTGTCATGCTGTATCTCTTTGCAGGGCTCTTAACTATCGTTATCTCTGCATCAGTCCTCCATACCAGTCTTTATATTATATATATATTATGGGCTGCTACTAATAAGCTCCTGTTGGTGAGGGGATTTGTGTTAGGAGTAAACACCTTGTTTTTACTTATACAGGGACTACATCTATGGGATCTGAAGGACAAATGTTTGGTACGCAGGTACCAGGGTGTGACGCAAGGCTTTTACACAATACACTCCTGTTTTGGGGGTCTAGATCAAAATTTCATTGCCAGTGGAAGTGAGGGTAGGTTTTTGTGCATTGTTTTGATTTTGTAGATTAAACTTTGTACTTGAATTTTTCATTTGATGCACATATTATCATTTATTGTATCAGGTATATTTGTATTCACATCTGTAAAAGATCTGCTCAGTTTTTGTTGAGACAGTGTTTAGTAGGTATTAGAACACTTTGTTTTTAGGTTCTGTTTAAATCATCAGTTCCTTCATTTGATGGCAGTATTAGCAGATAGGATTATCATCATAGCCTCATTAATTGCCTTCAAGATATTGTTGTCATTACTTGCCAGGAGCTAAACAAAATGGGCTCAGCTTTGTTTTTTATGCCCATCTTTGCTAGCCAAGTTTCATATATTTTAACCCTATCTACACCTTGGTGGATCGATTATTATTTCAGTGTTTGGGGTCTGTGAATTTCCTTGGATGCCTCGGCAAGCCACCACATCCACTCAAATTAAGTTGTTCATCTCTGCACTGTTCCTACACGATCGAGACAAGGGGAGCACACAACTTGAATGGACTCATAAATAAGCAATTTTCCACTGTCGGTCCATGTTTGTACGAACACTTTTCACTCAAATACACTTATAATGGCTTCTCTCTGGTACATAATCATACTTTCAATGTTAAACTTATAAAAGTATCCTTTAGAAGTCAATTGCCTACAACATTTTAGACTAATGTACAATGTACTGCTGTTACGTGCTGTTGGTTAGTTGGCATTACATCCTAAGGGAGGCGACTCATCAGATCCAATAGATGTCACTATGACAAAGAACTAAAATATCTGATCAATCTGCCAAAATGTTAGAGTTAACATATCAAAACCTTGTCTAGTGAAGATGTTTTATGTTCAGATCACGCATGTTGCAGAGGCATTAGTTGCACAGTTGTCCACCTATGTGCCATAAACAGCCATCCATTCAACCTTGTGTAAGTTTTGCATTTAGACAAGTTTTTTAGGCACTGTGGTGAGTCATTCATGTTATTTAAAGACATTTGTAGTTGTTAATAATTTTTGCTATTTCTGTGTCTGCTGCAGCCATTTTTAAAGGTTGTTCCATTTAAATGTTACCCCTTAGTGATGGACAAGTTCATTTTTAGTGGGGTTGGTGGGAGATGTGAGGGGGATTTTCTTTCCAACCAGGGTCTTGTTTCTCCCTTTTAGCTTGGTAATTTGTTTCTTTATCTCATGGTTATTTGTTTCAGACTTATATAGTGGATAGTATTAGGTTTATAAATCATAGCAAGAGATTTCTTTTGAAGCTATTTAGGATCAGGACATATAAAAATAAAAAATCTAGGCCACCCACCCCTGAAAATTAAGTGATCAGTCTCAGCACTGGAGTACAACCTTTTCTTAAACTTACCCCAGCAGAAACAAGAATTTCAGAGGCTCATTTGCCTTGCCCGCTCATATGTTGAATGACCAAAACTCAACATCACTTGAACATGAAGGTCAAGTCATTGTTACCTACTTTTGGTGTCATGACTACATGTAATAGTATCAGAAAAATGAGTTAATTGCAGGAATTTAGCATAATCACTGCATCATTAATGTTGGTAACTTCAATTTTCTTTTGATGGCACTAAGTTCTAAAAGAATATATATCTAGTGCGCTGGGTATATGAAGCCACTTACTAACCACCCTATTTTGTCAGGAACTTTTAGTCCTGTGCTACATGAGCCTGAATGTGAGACAAATGAACCAGGTTAGATTATCAATCAAGACAGACTTTGTAACCCCTTCTGTTACATATAGGAGTTTACCCAGCTCTCAGTAGCTGATGGCCTGGTTGGGAGTGGGTTTTTGCCACACACTCAGGTAAATCTGGATGATATTCAAGGATGAATGTCAGAACAAGGGGAGAGGAGTGTACCTTCTAGACTTTGCAACCCGTGCCATTACAAATCCATAAATTAACATGCCACAACATCAAAGAAATACAGCTAACAAAAAAAAAAAAAAAAAAAAAAAGTCTTTCAGTGACAGTACTGATGCTAACTGTGATGAAAGAATTTTATGCAGTTTGCAGTTAAGACTAAGAATTTGTACATATCCTTATTTTAGGTCCTTTGTTTTCATGAAATTTGAAACTGTTTTTAAAATTCAAACCTCCTAAATAATTGTATTATTTGTGACATCACTGAACATAGTTCTCAGCTCTTAGTTTATTTGTAACTTATTTGAAGCAACAACAGTGGCATTTAAATTTCAGATCACAAAGTTTATATCTGGCATATACGAAGAGAAAATCCAATTTCAATGCTAGAAGGACATACACGAACTGTAAATAGTGTTCATTGGAACCCCAAAGTGCCTAGTATGTTAGCCAGTGCTTCTGATGATGGAACTGTGAGAATATGGGGACCTGCATCTGAAGGCTCAAGATTAGGTCTGTATAGAGTGCAGAGAGAGAGAGAGAGAGAGTGAGAGTGTGTGTGTGTGTGTTTGTCTGAGTGCAGATCACAGAGAGAGAGAGAGAGTACATGCATGCAATATATCCATATACATTTTCTTGCATGTATAGATACATGAGGGAATGTACAGAAAGCTGCCATAATTAAGTTTTCTCTTTTGCAGTTCATTGAGATTTTTTTAAGTGAGTGACAGTTCTGTAGATAATTATTATTTAACATATGAAATTCCAGTAGTTATTTTCATTTTCTGGAGAATTGAAATAATTCTTTGCAAACATGGGGACATAATGACATGGTTTACATGCATGTACTTACAAATGGGCATATTTACCTGTGTACTGTCTTTGAACTTCTCCAACACCAATAAAGCTGAACATATGAAACTTATATTAGTGATGGTCCTCTGGCTGTAGATTGTGTAAATAATCATGGAATTTTGATCTGATAGCCATTGTGAGGTGGGGATTTTTACATCAGTTTCAGATAACTCGAGACTTGTTTGTTTCACATATCTGAGAATCAATGTGCGATGAATGACTTGTTAACACATCAGACTTTGACCACATATCTTTTTGTACCCTTTGGGTCTTAAACACTGGGTCATAATATAAACACTACTACAATCCCCAACCTATTGCCACATATTCACTTATTAGGTGTGGACGGACAGATTTATACATGCGACCGATGTTGACCCAGGGTTTCATCCTCCTCCCAAGGACTTGGTGCATGGGTCATAATTTATACAGTATTGAGTCTTATCCTGGAGCCATATATACACATGTTGAACATGTAATGACAGATTTAAAAATGTAACTGATACTGGGCTCAGGGTCCATCCCTACCTACCGCCCCAAACGAGCCATAGCGTGGAAGTTATTGAGATCCTCACCCTGTAACCATGTATTACTTAGTGGACATGCAAAACCAATGCACTTTGGGAAGTCCTTGCCCTCAGGGATCTTCCCAAGAGGCACAGACTTTGGGGTGAAGGTCCAAAAGGGGAAGCATGGGGATACCTATTTTACAATAAATTTAGTGGTTTTTTTAAGCATGGGGACACCTATTTTGCAATAAATTTAATGGGTTTTTTTTAATGTTACATGTTTATCAGAGGTTTATCAGCTCACCGGGGCTATAATAAGGTATGGCCCTTTGTCAAGCTGTATGTAATTTATTTTGCATCATCCATTCACTGTTCCTTTTAACAAGTTCTTATCAAAAACCTGCTTGACAGATTGCACATGATTTTACAAAGAACATTTTGGCATAAAGGCATTTAGAATTTGTTCAGTGGATGCCAATCAGTCCTCCAATATGACCACCTTTACTGAAAATTGAAAATCCTTGAAATAATGACTTCTCTGAAGCCACTCAGAATTTTTCTAAATTTGACAAAAAGTATCCTGGCATAGAGGGTGTTCGGATTGACACAAATAATGCTGATCTGCTGTCAGATATTGCTGATGTTGTAAAATATAGAAATACTTTTAAATGACCTCAAAAACTACTTGATATCATTTGATCACATTTAACAGAAATTTTCTTGGTATAATGCTCTTTGAGATCTGTACAAATGTTACCGATCACCAACAAATGTAGCTACCCTAATTAAAACTAGAAAAAAAACCCCAAGCCCTTAACATCATTTTTCTCACAAACAGTGCAACAGAATTTGCCATAACATGACAGCAAGCATTCAGGCAATAAGGGCATTCAGATTTATCCAAATGATGTCAATCCTCAATCAGATATGGCCACCATTACTAAAAATAGAAAATCCTTTTAGTGACTTACTCTCTAAAACAACTTAGCAGAATGGGACCAAATTTGGCAGAACTTTGAGTGTTTTTTTTACAAATAATGCCAATCTACTAAAAATAGACAATCCTTTAATAATTACTTTTAAAACAAATCTGAAGAGAAACTTGTTCTTAAAAGCTGTTCAGCAGAACTTTCTAATTTGACTGATAGCATTCTCATGTCAAGGCCTTTACAATTCATTGAAATGATGCCTATCTGTTATCAGATATGGCCAAAATTTCTAAAAATAGACAAACATTTTCACATCTTCCATACAAAAACTTGTCAAAGAATTTGACAACTTTGACTGAAAGCATCCAGGTATAGGGACCTTTCAGTATTGGACAGATGATGCTGACGATGCATCAGATACAGATAAAGATGCAAAAATTAGATAACCTTTGAAACTTCTTTTCTCCTCACATATGCAATCTATAACATTATTTTATAGAAAGGATCTTTCTAACACAAATTGTTTGGACAACTGCTTCTCCATTTGGATGCTTGGCCAGGTCCTGAAAAAAGCAGTGGTCCAAGGTCTGTAACCTGTAGTTTTCCCAGTTTGACCCAAGAGATAAACTTAACTGCAGACCATCGGACTTCCCACTTTTAAAAAAAGTTGAAATTAAAAGTACTTCCTTGCAGTCTCAGAAACAAAGCTAAAAGTGCCAACAAACACATATGCAAAATTATGTACAAGCGATGTTATTGGAAGCCTAACACTTTTGCTCAGTATATGATAGATTGGAACAACATGTATAGAAAAGTGTGGTAGCCAGTGCTATTTTACTCTAAACTTGAGTACCCTTCCATATAAGTATCAACGTCCCAAGACCTAAAGTCAAAAATCATTCAGAGGAGCTTCACCTTATTACTTGGAAAGAGACAATTCCAATGTCACCTGCTTCAAGCCTTGTTTAGTGAGACCCATTATTTCAGATGTAATGGCTGGCTAAAAGAATGTGCTTTTGCAAATTGCACAACTGTTCCTATGCCATAAAGTTGAATTAGCCACTGACTACAACACTAAAATGCAAACCGAACTGCAGCATTTGTTCAGCTCCAATATACAAAACAGACGATCAGTACGAGTCATGAGTTTATTTAACTTTGGTTTCTCATTCATTGGCAAATCCGAAAAGCTGCAGGAACCCCAAAAATGATCAAAATGTACCCTCAGCAAGCAAGATCAAGCCAAACCAGGATGCAAAGTATGATGAGTGCCCTATTCAACACTGAAAAACAATTGGCCATGGGTTAGATATGACCAGGATACAGGAAATTTGTTGTTCAACCTTTTTAAAGTTCTCTGATTTATCCATGTCAAGCACCCTGTACCATGGTACAACAAAATTAAAGGTTGGTTTGACTTCTGTTATATTAATCTTGAGTCATGTGACAATGAACACAAAGACCATTTTAAGACTACTGGACATTTTATAAGAGAAAAAACGGTGTAAAGTGATGACAATCTCCCAGATCAAGCATTGGCTGAAACTGACAATGCAAAATTTCCCCTTACAGTTTACTGAGGTCTTCAGGTAAATAATGAACAAGTGAAATAATTTCAGTCTTGTGGGAACCTTGGTGGGCAAAAGAACAAAATTATTGAATGAGTTTCATAAGCTGTATTTAGAGTGAGCACATTGGTAAGATTTAATTCATGCCATGATGAGTAACACTTGTATTATTTGAAAAAAAGCCCAGAGAATAATGTTGTGAAATAACGGTAAAATACATTTAAACATCTGGGTCATCACACTTATCTTGCATTATGCCATGATATCATTATGAGACAGGTACATTAACCTTAATAAAACATAAGTCATGCAAATAATACATGCTTCTTACACCTTATCCTTTTTGTTGCAGGAAATGGTTGTTTAGAATCGGGGAGGAGTACACCCGTATAACAAACAGCAGATGTCTAGGTTTTAAGTTCTTGAAATGCACATCACTGCTTTAATCTCAGTCAGGAGATGTTGAGTTGAATGTTCAGTGGCATTAAAATGAGATTTGCAAGAGTTATTTAGACTTGTTGACTGTTGTAAAGTCTTAGATGTATAGCTGGAAAGAACTTGTTGAATAACAGGCTTTTAAAGAGGCCGCATATAAGACATGACTAAAGTTGGTAGCTTGAGGCTAGAAATCATAGCTTAGTTTCAGTTTTACAATGTACAGCTTGGAAAAGACTAAATGTTTAGCATTTTCCATCAGGTATAGAACAGGCTTCTGAAATATCACATTTAACATGAGTTATTTACTGGAGTCTGAAAATAATGTGGGAGGTTTTATGTGTACAGTCAAGTCTGTACAGATTATTGAAAGCATTGGATCTCTTGCATTCAAAAGACTAATCATATATTTAATCATTTCAACTCAAGAGGGGTTTAGAGAGCAATATATAGGTCATTGAAAAAAAATAATAGTGCATTAAAATGAAAGTGAACAATTGTTAAGAATGATTGTGAAGACAAAATAATATATAGATAAAAGTGGATATTAGAGAGATCTAACAGTGACAAGATTGGTTGAAAAAAAGAACAGAAATAGGAGTTTACAGCATGCAGTACCAATAACGTTTTATATTAGTGCAGGCATAAAATCTAGTTATCTTTACAAATCATAGATCACAAAAAAATGATGGCAGTGGTCATGGGGATTTAAGATATATTTGGAAAGATTGCTTTAGGCATAATGGAGAGATACACTAGAACTTGGATGATTAGGAATGCAAATGATCGAGTTTGTTTTTGTAAACTGTGAATTCATTTATATTTTTAGGGTAGTGGTTTTTGTAGCTGTGCAAATGATAACTTTGTCAGTACAGTGTTTCTTCCATGGCAAAGCCAATGTGCCAGCCAGATAAACTTGCCAGATAGTTGGGCATTGGATTATTATCAGACAAAGGCATTGCATAGTAAATATCTGCTAAAATGTGGTCAGTATTGGATATGGGTTTGTCATCAAACATCAGTTTATCATCTGATAAATATATGGATTAAGAAATAAATTCATGGATTGGGGAAGGGATTTGGTCATTTCCACAGAAGGATCATTGATGTCTTGGTTTTTAATTCTTATTGTTTTGTAGCAGGCACAGTATCCTTGAAAATTTGGTACCCTACAAAATGTAGTGAATTCACAGTATTAGAAATGTTTGGGGTGGGGATCACATCTTGTTAATAGATTTGAACCAGAAATTCAAATAAGTTTAAATAATGGAGGTTTAATGTAGTTCAGACAGAATTCTAATATGTTACTTATTTCCATGTTATTGCTTGTAATTTTTAATTACACATGCCTTCAAGTGAAAATAGTTAAAGGACTTAAGGATCCACAAAGAACGTTAAATACATTGAAGTTTAAATACTGTGATATAATGTACCAGGATGCATGATGTAGAAAATGAAGGAAAGCATAGATTAGCGGCAGCTTGTAAAGTTGGATTAAATAGATGGATAGGTATGGTAAGTTAAAGCATGCAAAATCTAATAAAAAGTTCTAATAGATTGACAAAAGGAATAAAAAGGACAGAAATTTTATTAATGAAACTATTTGTATATGAATTACATTTTACAGAGAAATAGAGATTGTTATAAAGTAGAACCTCCCTTATCTGAATTCTCTGGTGGGCAAGAAAAACTATGTTGGCACAAGTGATCATCCAAAGTACTGAAGGCAGTCAGTCATTTCAGATGGCAGTTTGTTTCAGTTAAGAAAAGTATGTTGATGAGTGCAAATTCAGGCTTTTGTGCTGTTGTCTGCAGATTTTCATCTTTAAGTTGCTGATGTGTACTGGGGAAACATACTTTTGAGATTGTTTAAATGATGTAAGGACAAAATGTTTTAACAAAGGAACAAGAAAATGTGTAATTTAAAAATAAACTTTTATTATTTTAATGGGAAAATATCAGAGAATTATCAATTATGAAGGAAAATAAGTAAAACTTGATTAATTTGAAAGAAAAAATTTCAGAAAATGAAGTATTACAAAAGAAAATACTAGTTAATATTGGTATAAAGTTGAATAAGCACCAAAATCCTGAACAAAAAATTCCATAGTACATCCCTCTTCTGTAACACTACTGAAAAAATATGTGTTTTTAAGGGCACAGTTTGGCAGCTACTTTGGAAATCCTAGTGCCAACTTAGAGAAGCATGTTAGATAGAGTTGGAATGAGTGTGTTTGAATACACTGGGGACATTTGTCATAGATAAACCAATGATCCATATGAAAACTGTGTATTTACTTCAGAATAGGTCAAGAAGCAATTTTAATTTTTTACAAATTTCCAAGACAGTAACAGCATAATTATATTGACTAGTGATGGTACTTGCTGTGTAAAATATGACGGGTATTGACACATATATGAGCTATTTACAAATTTCGTTATTGATTGAATGTGGCATTTCATGTACTATCATTTGTGGAATGCACATGTTGCATACTGGTTTCATTTGAAGGTGAAAATTGCAAATTAGTAATTACCACATAAAGTCAAAGGTGAAATGCTTGTTGTTTGGAAGTATAATGGGTATTACTCATACCCAGAACAGAGATGAGTGAAGTTTAGCATGTTCATGCACTGAATTTAGACATTTTATGTAAATATGATACACACATTTGCACGTCTATATGCAATTAAAGACTTGAATGTAACTGAGAAGAGGAAAGATACAAACTTAGTAATAAATTTTGTCTGTTTACTTTGTGATTTTTATACAACTGCCAAAATCCTGTCATGATGTCATTCCATTCATTTGTTCCCGTTTCATTTCTGGACAATATCTTAGATTCTCCACCATTTTTGCTGTAATCATTAGCTTTGATTTGAAGTAAGGAAGAAGCCTGTATATTTTGGGATCAAAATGTGAAAGAGCAGTGCCACTGTGACTGAAAGAAGAAAATTGGTTTCTGCACAGTTACTTCAGTTCAGCATCCCAAACCTGGAATAAACTTTCTGGATTGCTTGCACTTGGAGTAAGGTTGAAGTCAATTGAGTTTGAGCTTAAAAGGTCAAAGGTCAGGATCACTGAGGTTGAAAATGGTTTCTGAACAAATATTTAAGTTCTTGAACATGTACATTCACCAAAGTTTGTGGTTGGCTTAGGCTTTTTGTAAATAAAAGCTGGTTGATTTGGGGGTCAAGAGTCCGAGCCACTGTAGTAAAAGAAAAAAAATTTGGTTTTTGCATAATAACTTCAGTTCTAGACCATGTACCATGACCTAAGCTTGTAGATGACTTGTATTAAGGTATAAAAGAGGACACTTGATGTTTGGGGTTCAAAGGCAGAATGTCATGGTCATTGTGACACAAAGAAAAATGAATTTTGCACAATAACTTAATAAGTTCGATGATTTAACTTTGTGGATGGTTTGCACTTGTGCAATGAAGAGACCTATATATTTTGCAGTCTGAAGTTGAGAGGTTGTGGTCATGATGGGTCTGATAAAAAAAAACAAGGTTTCATCACAGTAAATTTTAGACTGCATACCTTGACCAAGGTCATTGGGACCTACTGGTCAATAATCTTCAGACTCAGTCATACCCTACTATGGCCTATTCAGAGCACTGTTAAACACAGGGTGGGCATATAATGTACTGTTCATGGTAATTTTGTTTCTTGATACTTAATCTAGAATAGTTACATTTGCTGTGCTTGCTGATGCAAATATTTTAAACAGTACATGAGGAAGTATTTTACACCATTATGTTCAATGTTATTTCATGTTGAAACATCCGTGTTTTTTGAGGTGCGTTGTGGTGTATTTTGACTTTCATTAGGAGGAAGTTTTGCGAAGGAGTGCATATTTTTAATAAATGGGGCTGCAAACTGCAAGTTAGCAGTAGGATAGCACCAGGCTTTCAGTCCTTGTGTTCAGGCTGCTAGTAAATGGCACTAAGTGACAAAAGCTAACAGTCAGTGGATGCAGCTTGCTGTGACCAATGCATGCAAATTTTCTCTCATTTTCTATTTATCTGTATTTCTGCCTACTTACCTATCAGTTATGAATAATGGTCTGTGCTGAAGAATAGATCATTGCCAGTTTAAGAAGTAGGTCAATTAACACTCTCCAGCATCAAACAGTCAAACCTGCCCTAACAGTGACCTTTATTTGACATTCATCTGGTCTCGGCAGCCATTATTATTTCCCCCCCCCCCCCAAATTTCTTTTACAAAAGTCCAGTATTAAAAGGTTATCCACTTCCAATTGAACAGTGGTTTCTTCCTGTTGTAAGCAGTCACTTGGGTGTATACACCATGACTAATCTGTATGCAGACAAGCGATTGTTTTCACAAGAAAGGGATTATTTAGGTAAAGATATGCAATGGGAATTTATATGTAAAGATGATTTATGCTTATATTCTCAAGTCAATTTGTCGTTGACAAAATTTTAATTGGTTAATCTCTCTGTTGTTGTCAAGAAGCAATTTCAACCCTCAAAACTTATAGTGTCTACTGCATGTTAGTGAGAGTGATTTGCATTTTTGATAATCAGGCACTTTCTGTATTTAGCTCATCTGGCCTTCTGAACTTGAAGGGCCAGTCAGGATCTGTAAAAGGATATATTGAGCTCTAATTCTCATTCCGCAATGAATTTATAGTGGTTACCTCCCTTGATATAATGGATAGCTTCTGTGTAGCACTTGAAACAATGCTGACTCATTTAAAAACTAACTGTTCGTCAAGGTAGTTAAATATGTTATTTAGTTTTTTAATCAGTTCTGTGTTTAGATATAAGGAGAAGAAAAGACTCTAAACAGTTGTAATTAATAGTTTGGTTGCTGTTTTACGGCATCGCAATCCAAGTTGATTATTTCATGCTGAGGCAAATGGAGTAAAGTGTCTTGCCCAAAAGCACACCATATTAGCCAACCCAGGGTGATCTAATAGAGTTTGAACCCACACATTTTTTGTCACTAGTCCAGTACTATTACATGAATCCTCCAAACCATTTAAGAAATTTCAATTAAAGCCTTAAAAAAAAATTGGTTTTGAAGGCGAGTCCTTCATCTTGTAGCCTTCCCCAACCCCCCAACTCCTTTTTTTGGTGGTTTGTGCTGATATCTGCAATAAATATACTCAACAGAAGAGTTTAATAGCAAAATTTACTTTTGGTGTATGAAATCTGACCTATAAAACAATTTCTGTAAGTGTTAACTGCATAATAATAGTTTGTAGATCAATATTGTATTAAGCTCAGCCAGGTTGCTACATAATGTTTATAATGCATAAAGTCAAGTTCAGTTTACTAACACTGCTTATTTCTTTCATATAGGTGCATTGTAAAAAAAACTGCTAAAGCATATTTGTTGTATTGAAAATTCTGTAAATCTGCATGCACAGATGCAATATGGTCTGAGAAAAAAAGATGGTGACTAGATACATACCAGATCTGTTAGGAGGCATGTAATCATTAGCCTAAGCTTTTTAATTCAGAAAAAAAAGGGAACAACATACAGTCACTCTTCATCCTAGATACTCTGTTGGTTCAGAATTTTTCAAGAAATGCCATGTAACTTTTCAAGAAAATAGAACCAAAAACACCTGTGCATTTGATACTAAATACTTGATGGGATCAGTATGTAAACTTAACAAGTTATTGAACAATAGTGAACTGTCAGTATTTGGATTGACACTTTTTATAGTTGGAATAGGTCTGTTATTTCTGAGATGGCCAGCTCCAGCTGCAGTATAGAAGCAGCTGAGCTAGCTTCCTTATTAGCTTGTCTATAAGGAAAAACCAAACAACATGAAAAAGTTAGAATTCTAGAAGGAATTGGCGAATTAAACCTTTTTTATCAGAATTTCTGAATAAATATTTGGTGAATATTTTGAATAGGAAAGTATGCTAATTGCATGAAAATTTTCCAACAAAAAATATAAAAAGCTCTTAAAATTACAAGAATATAGCTTGAAGCTTTATTTTAAAATAAAATTAATTAAAGAAATTGTAGAAGAAATGAAAGCAACAACAACATAATACTATTCGGTGTATATTTGTTCAGAACCTCCATTGAGAAGTCAAGCATGTTAAGACAGTTTTATCATTTCCCATAGGTGGTGCTTATGACAGGTTTGACTGCATATTGATTGATACACCCAAAGCCTTGTCAGTTGCTTATTAACAGCACTTTCAACACATTATGGGCTGTATCATGCCAGGGAGATGGGAGTCGAGTGCCTTTCCCAACGACACACCAAACAAACTGCAACTTTATTGACTCAAAGTGCCTACTTCTCAAACTGACACAGTTGGTGGATTAGGGTTCAAGATATTCTTTTGCCATGTCATACTGACAAGATGATTGAGGGAATGTTTCAGCCAATAACTGAGAGTTCTTTTTGGACATGATACCTTGAGAATTATACATGTTCATTGTTATGATTGTGGTAGTCAAATGGTCTATGGGTTTAAGATACTTAACTAGAATATGTGTCACTGAATGTTTAATTATGAGTAAAATTTGTTGATTGTTTATGGAAAAAAAACCAGTTTTGTTCCAGAAATTCCATGTAATCATGCTGTATGATGAATATTTTATTACTTAAGAATAATTATGATGCATATAGAACTCACTTTATTGATTGTTGCATGTTGTTGAAATAGTTAGCACTGTGTGTACTTGTTTGTTTGCAAAGATAAATTTTATCCATACAGGTATGATTGAGTTAAGTTTTTCCTAGCAGTAGATCTTTTTTTATCATTTATATAGACATTAGATTCATATATTAGGCTCATTATTAAGCCACATACAGATTTGATTGATCCATCAGATGTATGTTATTGTGGTTTATTTTTCTGGATAACAATTTTCATGGTTTTGTTTAAAAAAAACCCTACCTTTTCATGTGTAGTTAAATTTATATATTTGCTTGTCATGGTTTGCTTGTTTATAGGTATTTCATTTCATAGAAAACCTCCACAAGTATGCGTAATATAGAAGATGGAACACAACCAAAGGGTGGTAATTAGAAAGGCTAATACAGTACTACTGCCAGTATGAACACAAATCAGACATCGGTCAAGATCAGTTCCTTGCACAGTTGTTTTGTCCAAGTGCTAAACATCAAAAGTAGCTAATAACATCAAGTTATGTGGTTATTGAATCACATCTGTAAATGATCTTTTACTTCATCTGCTATCCATAAATGCCACCATTAGTACATTCAGACAATCATGGTGTTATGAGTGGTAACATGCAAGCTAGATCCACAAGGAAATGTCAGAGGTCAGACCTAATTTTGTGGCCTGGATAAAACTGAACATTTTTGTGATTCTGCAGCCAGGATTATTTACATGATTAGAGTTTGCATTTACCATGAGACTTGATTGACACAATCGGCATGGTGTGAGTTTTAGTAATTAGTTTATATATACATGGTATTTAATCAGTATTTAAACTTCAAGCATGCATAAGATGATATTTGGTTTTAGGGTTGAAATTTTAATGGGAAAGTTTCCTTACTGTAATGAGCAGTATTTATACAAACATTTATATATGCTTTATATAGATAAAAGTATAAATGCAAGCATATAAATGCAAACATTTATATATGCTTTATATAGATTACTTATTCAGATAGGTTACACTTGTGGGTAAATTGTAAATCAGAGCATTGCAGAGAAAGTAGGAGCAATTCCTTCACAAAAGTATTCTTAAATAAATGTTAAATCTTTTTTCCCCCAGGTATTTTATTACCCTTTAATTTTCAATCTTAATGTTTCTTGTTAAAATCTTTCTTTTTTCTCTCTGTCCATACTGATCTCAGATATTGATTTAAGGCAGTGAGTTAACAAAATTTTGAACAAAATAAATGCTTTAAAATTAAAAATGGTTAAAATAAAACAACCATATATTATTTCAATAATAAAGTTGAATTAGCAAATAAGTGATCTTTGTAGCTTGATAAAAATGTATGTGGGGGTGAGGTGGGGGCAGAATAACATACGGCTTAACTTTTGTTGGGTCTTTAAATTTGTGATTTGGAGAAACCATGAAGCCATGAAAATTGATACCCCATGAAAAAAAGTGAAACTAAAGTAGTGGTTCTTTCTTCTTTTTTTTTTAAATTTTGTTTGCTAATTTTCTGAATGATTTTGCTTTTGAATTATTAATCAAATCTCACAATATTGACCAGATTGGTGTTAAATGGTTGTTGATTTCTTAAGTGCAGTTCTCTGTAGCTGAGTTGGTATCTACCTCCAGTTTTCTGAAGAAAAATGTACTGTACCAAATTTAAAATGATAGTTACAAACCATGACAAAATAAGACCTCAACTATTTTAAGCAGGTGAAGCAATTTTAAATGTTAGAAACACGATTTTTAGCAGATAATGGCCTACACAGAAATTCCAGTACAAATTGTAACCATCTTTACAAGTCATTGTGATTAAGTTTCTGCATGGTATTAAGGGTATTATTTGTATTAGGTTGTTGCTTGCAAGCTTATTTATTTATGTAAGGGGTGAACTAGTTCAAATGTAAAGTGGTACCAGTTTAACCCATGCCTACTTGCTAACATGGCAGATTTGCGTAGGAATTTCCATCTTTGCCATCATCTGTTCCAAATACTTCTGAAATTTAAAATTACTTACCTATTCAAAATAGTTTTTCTCAGAAATCAGAAAGATTTGTATACATTTTAATGGAGTATTTTTATTAGAAAACTGGAATGATATACGTAAGTGACAATGGTGAACTAGATTTTAACAATGATTCCGTTCTTTAAGAAATGTAGGTTAGGTTTGTTCTGTGCAGGTCAAATTATATGAAGCATTTTATTAAGCCTGAGAGTATAACTTTAGTTGCATAAATAGGAAATTCACATAATGTGTTGCTCATCTAAACAAAAATTTCTGCAGCCAGTTTTGATCTAATGGATCAGAAGAAAGGTACTGCTAGCTTGACTTGACAAGATTTTTGGAACATACCATACAGGGTTATATTTGCTTTTATTGTGGGCTATATGAATCTGTCTTGTCTACTGGACATAGCTGTCCCACAATCTTCTTCCATCCCAAAGGAAAATAAATCATTTTTATCTTGTGTTGTAGACAAGTTCATGGGCTACCTACTTTTTATGTTTACTTAATGTCTATGATGGACATAATGTAATGCCTAAATTCTTCACAGACTTTCATATTATGCAATATTTTCACTAAGAAATAATTAATATGGTAGAGGTTTTGATTTGGTGTTTGGTGCAATACAAGTAAATTATTTTGTGTCAAGGCAGTTGGAGTAAAGTGACTTGCCAAAGGACACACCACAGTAGCAGACTAGGATGATGGTAGGATTCAAGCTTGGACTATTTTAATTGCAAGTCTGGCATGCTGACCATAGAGCCACCACTATGATATGGTGGCAGAAATATAGTAAAAAAAAACTGCCATACATGAATGGATTGAGATATTTAAACTTTGTGGAGTAATAGGGAATTGGCAAGCCTCATCCCCAACACAAAGCTTGTCCCCTCAACTGCAGCTGCTGAGTGGTTGAGTGCCAGCAGTGACTAAACGGGTTTAAACCCATCAGCTAACATTTTCTTTGAGCATGGCACTCTATTACAGTTTGCTCATTACTGAATAATCAACTTGTTGCCATACTGTAAAACACCAAATCAAACCTTGGATCAATTGTCCTATCATGTCCACATGAGGAAGATTTTGTTATACCTTAGTGGTAGATAAAATGACTATATTGTGTACTCGTACTTTTGTTTCTGTGAAATCTATTTTTCTCGTTGAAACTTTTGATTTTCTTCAAAAGTTTATATTCTCATTACTTTTTATTGTGTCCTTACTTTTTCATACCTTGGTACCAGAGAAAATATGTACATTCTCAAATCGTATAGTCTTGAATGACATCTTCATGTTTGTATTCATTTCGTTTATTTTACATTAACAATAATGAAATGATTGCCTAATTAATAAATGCATATATAACATTCTGCTAGTTAATTGTCTTTTAAAAAATCAAAGTATTTGCAAGCTAAATTGTACTTTTTTTGTCCAGAAATGTGAACATTGCAAATACTGCTAATGTTATTTTATGTGGAGAAACATGTAACTAATGAAATTAATGGGTTTTTTGTAAATTTTTGAAGTTGAGCCTACATTAGTATTTAAGCAAAACATGGCTGTCATTTTTCCAACAGCACTGACATTGTTGTCAACATTGTTTGATAAGGTCTTTGGTCAAAGTTTTTCACTTGCTTAAACAGTTTACTTCTTGGACCACTTAATGGCTTCTGTTCAAACATGAAGTTAGTCACTATGAAGCAAAGACAGTACATTCTGTAACACTTTTGCACAATTTTGACTTGAGAATCAAGATCACAAACAAGTGTATTTTGTGCACACTAAACATGCACCTCCGCCTTTGTTTCAAACCCATGTAATGATTGTGGTAATTATGCTCATGTTTAATATTCTGTCATTATGTCACACAAGTGTGTTGCTGGAGGCATTCTACTGATGAGAGACCAGAAGTGCTTATGGGATGACCTGTTGTCAGTCATCTGTTGTCAGACATCTGTTAGTACAAGATTGTTATTGCTATTCATTCTAAACTACTCAGAGGGTTCCCATGAAACTTCATACACACATTCATCCCAAGGTCTTATTGGTCATAAATGAAAATAGTGCTGTTCAGACATCCATTATGGATATATGAATAAGTGTAAACAGAAAGAAACTGCCCTCTTGTCTTCTGGTATTTTTGTAGCACCAAAAAAAGTCTAAGCAGGAAGTAACTGCCCTCAAGCTGCCTTGTGTTTTTGTAGCAAAAAAATTATTGTATGCAAACAGCATGTGCTCTATTAGTCCTTCAGTGTAAGATGCCTCCCTTGATATTTGTTTTTTTTTTTTTTCAACCTACAAAACTAATATCAGGGGAGGCATCTTACATTGTAGGACTAGTGCTGTATAGACTTACGGTTTGAAGGTAACACAAAATATATGTCATCTAGACTTCTAGTGTTTCTATAGCACAGTGTGAGTGCTTACAGAAAGTGACTGTCCTCTAACCTGGTATTTTTGAAGCACAAAATAAGTGTACACACAAAGTAACTGCACTCATGCCTTCTGGTATTTTCGCAGCACAAAATAAAGAGTCAACAGAAAGTAAGTGCTTTCTAGTCTTAAGGTATTGTTGTAGCACAAAATGTCAACAGAAAGTAAGTGCCCTCCATCCGTCTGGGATGTCTGTAGCCGAAAATAAATGTGAACAGAAAGTGCCCTCTAGATTTCTGGTACTTTTTGTTGCACAAAATAAGTGGAAACAGAAAGCAAGTGTCCTTTAGACTTTGGCTATTTTAGTAGAACAAAATAAACATATGTATTCTTTAACCTTACGGTTGTTCTGTAGCATAAAATAAGTACAAACAGAACATATGTACTCTCGTGCCTTTTGCTATTTTTATAGCACAGAATGAACTCATTCATGTGTTAATTCTTTCATAAAGTGATCAAATGTCCCATTTATCTTGTCCCAATTTTGCACATTTCTTATTTCTGTCTTTTCTTTTTATTCTTTATACTCCATTTTTAATCAACCATAAATCAATGTTCAATCCAGTTGATAGCTGTTTAATAAAAAAAAATCAAATATTATCACTTTTCACTATTAAATTGTGAACATTAAATATATGCATTTGACCTCCAATAATTTCAAATTAAAAAAACTACATCCTTGCTTTTCAGAGTTTTCAAGTACTGTTGGCAACAAGTTGTTCATTCTATAAATAACAATAAGGAAAATGTATATGTTTGGAACGGAACAGAAAATTAAAACTAATAAATAGGGGTCTTTATTCATAATAAAGAAACTGAAACATTAAGACTTGTTATGCATTTTATATCTTGCACCACTTATTTCTTATGCTTAGGATGCCATGAAGCAACTGTATACATCATGACTTTGTTCTACAGTGGTAATTACGAGTAAGTACATTTATTTCAGCAGGTACAGATGACACAAAATTTGGCACTAAACATGGAAGAGAACAATGCTATTATAATTAAAAGACGACTTGCTGACTGTAAATCTGTTGTATACCTAATTAATTCTCTAATTAATATTGTATAACCAGATTCAATTTTAAGTGAACATTTATTCTGTACTAGATTAAATATTTAGTATTGTTGAAGATTTTCATCAGGGGGAGAGATACCAAGTTAACAAAGACAAATCCAGTGTAATTTCTTTTGACCACACACACACACACACACACACACTCATGTATAAATGTAACTTGCAAAATGAAACATCATTCTAATGAATGAATAAGTGTAACAGTGTATTTCTGACAGTTAATAAAATCAATGAATCCAAATTCAGTGGTGCCTTACTAAAAATCCCCTATTATACCACTGCCATTCTACTAATACCTGTATAGTCCTGGATCCATTTAAATTGGTTCAGTTTTGTTCCATCAGTATTACTTCATTTATTTCACTTTATTTTAGTTTTGGTTTCATGCAAAATAACTATAATATGATTTCACATCATTAAATATTCTATTTTGTGCATTAATACACAATCTTGACACCACCTTGTTGGAACATCCCTTTGAATAATGCTCCTGCACTTATGTGAGTCACTTTTATTATGGCTAGCACAGACAGCATTATAAAGAGAAAGCATTGTAGAAACAAAGATTTACAATGTTAAGAACTGTTGAGTGAAGGTCTCTGCATAAATTTACTCGAATCGCATTGAAAAATGTTCAGATGTATATCTTCTATAAGTGTGGAATTAAGAAAATATCCAACCTTAGTGCTTTTGCACAATCCTCTTACAAACTTAGGGATAATGATTGCTTCAGGCTCTTAGTATATTTTTGTTGCATCATTTTATACAAAACTACATGAGAAAATGTAGTTTTAGGTATGGACAAATATAAATAAATCAGTGGAACATTTCACTGTTTCAGTCACCCATTTCTCAGTTAAAATGAAAAAGCAGACTTTAAATATGCTACTAATATTTTAATCATCATTCAATTTCAACCTATCATGATGCATTTGGATTTGCTGATCAGTTAACAAAGATATGGACTAAAACTTAATTAGCACTGGACTATGGAATATAATAGTGCCCTTGTAGTGTTTACATAAGGAATAACACAATCGTCCAGGTAACTGAAAAATAAAAATACTTCCTATATTCTGTTGAGAATACTTAATATAATGCATAGATTGTTATAAACCTGCTATTTCAACTCAAGCAATTACATAAATTGAATTTACAAATCTTCACTTATTACTTCATCAGTGGCTGGCTGTGTATACCTAATACTACCAAAGCCCCAAATGGTGATCACAATACTGTATGTTCATTTGTACATGTGATGCTTCCCTGAATCTTTTGTTGACAGTTTAGTTTAAAGTGGTCATAAACAAGATTTTATTGACAGGACTGATATTCTCTTTTTAACTTCCAAGTATTCAAACCATCTATGATATTCTTGAGCAATAGCAGGAATTTAAACTTGTCCATTTTGGTGGTCACATTGGATAAAAAAATGGAGCATTTTAATTTGGGACCATCAAGACGTCATTATAAGTATTCTGGTCAAAACTTCTCATCATTATGACTATCCATTCAGAAAAAATAGTCATAAGATTTTCAAGATGGCCACTTTGGCAGCCATATTGTATGCATGATCTGAACCATTTTCATTAACAACCAACTAAATATAAGAAGTGTTATGGTGAAAACTGTATGTTGATGTGGCTATCCATTCTGGAGTAGTGACAGCAAGGCATTCAAGATGGCCACACTAAGTGTCAGATCACAATCATTATCATGTAGGCCCAACAAGACACCATAGAAAATCTGATGGTGAAAACCTCATGACAATAAGAATTTTCATTTAGGAGTAGCATTAAAAAAGATTTTCAAGATGTCTGCCATGCTGACCATATTGGACATCACATTAGCACCATTTTCATTTAGAACCAACCAGATATAAAAAGAAGTCTTTTAGTGAAAACCCCATATTAATATGACCATAAACAGGAGGAGTAGCCAAAATAAGGTTTTCAAGGTGGCCATACTGGAGGTCAAATTGCCACCATTTTCATTTAAAATCAAGTGGACATCATAAGTCTGAAAACCTAATATTGCTATGATCATTCATTCAGGAAGAGTAGAAATAAAAAGACTTTCAAGATGGCCATCACAGTGGCTATACTGGATATCCAAGTAAAACTGTTCTCATTTAGGACCAACTATATATAAAGTTGAGTGCATGTGTAAAGTATCGTGCCAATCCTCCAAGTAGTTTCAAATAAGTAGCAATAACAAAGGATAAGGGCCGATTTTTGCCCCAAAATTTGTGATAAACTGTAAGAGTTTTTGTTATGGTTATTCCATCTCCACTATATATCAACTGCAACACATGAATGCATGATATAATAAAACTGAGAAATTAACAGTTAATTTTGTTCCTAAGTGGGCCTGTGTTCAATCAAAAACTAAAATTTTGCCAGATTTCTGCCTTTTTATAGTCCTCAAAAACTAACATTGATTTTGAGAACACATTTGATTTTTTGAGAAGATACATTCTGTAACCATCTAGCACATATGTAAATTTTATACATGTTCTTATTTGTACTCACCATAATGAGCAGAAAAATTAAGGCAAAATGCATCAACTTCAACCAGCTGCCATTTTTGTCACCATACAAGTTATGGGTGTCACTTCACAGCAACATAAAATGCCATTTTATATTTTCTTAAACACAATTGATGTTCAAATGTCTATTATTTGTATGGGTGATTGTATATTTTTCTCTTTCTGTTTTGGTTGCATTTTGTGGCATTCTTGAGCAAAAATAATAATCGGAAATATTTGGACAAGAAACAGCTAAATATAGAAGAGGCTATTGGAGGAATGATGTTGATGGCAATTAAGAGAAACGAATCAGCTGATGATGCCATTTTTGACTAAAATGATCTATTAAAATGGAATAACAGTAAGAAGTAAAATCTTTGTGTATTTTTTCATTACCTTAAGTTGCATTTATTATCTATATTTCAGTCTTCTATGATTTCAAATATATTGTCATTCAGGTAAACAAGATCATATGAATAATAATGTGAAGCACACCCACACATTAAAGTAATGGAATCGGCACTGAATCCAGAAAAAATTACAATATTCATAAGTATCGATGTTCATTTCCTTAAATTTCATGAATTATTTTAGTGCTCAAGTTAAAGTTATTGTCTGAAGACAGGATTTAAAATTGACCTAGCATACTCAGTAGGTTAGCGTCACATTGTAACAAACTATTGATTGCTGCAGTTTTCAAAATACTTGTTGAAGAAAAGTACTATTGTACAATTTCTTTACTTTTAGTGCAACAGTATGTATAAAATCGGGGGTTTTTATTCATTAAAAAAAAACAACCAAAACCAGATAATTGAAATTTTGGTTCTATTTATTACCTTAAGGAACCTCACCAGGGACTGCATTGTTTATATAGATATCAATTGTCGCTACTCCAGTAATATAGATTGATGGGGTAAAGTTATAATGGTTTGATTTTGGTACTAAAGCATCAGACAGCTTCTGTTCTAGCTCAGTGGGAGGCTTCTTTTTTTTAATTATTATTTTGTTGCTTTCTTTTATATAAATAAGTTTCTATTCATTTTTTACTTCTGTAATTGATGTATTCTGTTCGTAACATTTCTTTACTTCTGACTTACTTTCCATATGTTACATGTTACTGATGAATAACTCAAACTGTTATCTGTCCAGTAGTTTAAATTAGGAGTTTAAAAATAACTTGCAAAGTATTTTTTTCCCCTTTAAAATACTGCTATTTCTATTGGTGGCTTACAACTTAATGTTGTCAATAAATGGCACCATCTGTGTGGGTTGGTCAATGGGGTTTTAACAGCAGTTTATAGACACTGATGGCTATATCATGCCAAGGAAGTGGAAGCCAAGTGCTATTCCCAATGACACACCAAGACAAGACAGCCCAGTCTGCAATGCTCCGAGAAAAACTTTTTAGACACAGGCCCAGATCTGGTGACTTAAAAATCACCAACTCAAATTCCACAAGCCCAGACTCCAGTTTCCATATGCCCAAATTGCCTTTTTTTTTAATATTATTTGTCACTATGCTGTGATTGCTATGTTTACAAAATCATATTAAATAGCCTTCTTTTATTTCGATATCAAGAACTTTCAAATAAAGCATAGTTTTCCTCTAGGTCCTGAGGTAGTCATTTTCTAATTGTTTAACAATGTCCTTGTTACTCAGTGGATCAACAGTGTTTATTAGCATTTGAAGCATGTCTAGATTTATACAGTTTTTGTTCAGTTTTTTTGTTGTTCATAGGCGCTGCTTAATTTGTTAAACCAGTGTTTCATTACACTAGCATAAGTGTGAGTAAAGGACAGCTGCATTATTTTCCACCAAACTTGAAACATCTTTAACAATGAAATAGCAATTAAGCAAGACCATAAAAATAATTACTCAGTTGGTTTTGCAGAAATAAGGTTTAGACTGATTTTCTTTTTTATCTCAACTTCGCCAAAGACAGTCAATTTTTAATCAACGACTCAAAAGCCAAGATGACCACATTTGATCCCTTTAATACTTATAAGACCTCAAAAACATCCTGCATTTGGCCTAAACTCTCCAGATTACAACAATAAAGTATTCAATGAACAGCTTGTGCACACAGTATAGCCAATTGCTGCACGAGACATGCGTACCAATTTTAGGTCATGATGCCTTATCTGCTGTATCTGTTAAGAAGGGATTGTGTTATCCTGTATGCCTCTCATTATTGCATCTAAAGGTTATGGCTATACATGAATTTGGGGTATCTAACAATGTTATGGCTATACATGAATTTGGGGTATCTAACAATGTTATGGCTATAGGGTGTCTAACACTGTTATGGCTATACATGAATTTGGGGTATCTAACGACGTTATGGCCATACATGAATTTGGAGTATCTAACGACGTTATGGCTATACATGAATTTGGGGTATCTAACAACGTTATGGCTATACATGAATTTGGGGTATCTAGTGACATTATGGCTATACATGAATTTGGGGTATCTAACAAGACGTTATCGCTATACATGAATTTGGGGTATCTAATGACATTATGGCTATACATGAATTTGGGGTATCTAACAACGTTATGGCTATACATGAATTTGGGGTATCTAACAATGTTATGGCTATACATGAATTTGGGGTATCTATACATGAATTTAGGGTATCATATATGTGTATTTTCATCTATATTTGCCTAAAAGCATGTGACGAGAGAGATATGTGAATGACCTTAACTAGAAAAATATGGTGGTGATGGTCATTTTGGAACATTTCTTTAGTAGTTTTCTAGTATTGCTGCATTTTGAATGTTCTGTACACGTTTATTTTTGTTATTCTTTTTCAACTTGAGCTGCATATGAGTGTTGTATATATACATGTTTGAGTAGGCACACACACAAACTGAAATCTTGTCAGTACTGGGTAACACTGTCAACCATAGTTGCTGTATTATTTCAGATCAAACAATAAATTAGTAGACTGACTGCCAGCCTAAAATCAGGTATATATTATATTTATCCTCAAGTATGCTGCTCCAATGAAAATAAAACAAACCAACCAATGTTCAACAGCTCTATGTCATGTCAGAGGGTGTGTGCCTATGCATGCTTTATTCTTCTGAAAGGATTCCCAATATATGTAAAAGAAAAACATTTTTACAATTATCAGACCTGAAAATTCTTTTATTTCCTTGTTTTATCATCAAACTGAACATAAAACAGTGAACATGTATTCAAGGCTTGGTTTTTTGATTAATTTTCGGGGAGGGGGGTATGTTGGGACTTTCTTTCGAGCCTTTACATTCTTCTTTCTTTTACCTCAATAATATTTTTCAACTAATACAATTGATATAAAAGGGTCTTATAAATCCTATACATCAGAGCAAGAATATTTTTTTCAAAGTCTCTGCAACCCTGATTTTTTTTTTTATGACTTCTAATTGGTTAAGTGATAATAATGACCTTGATAAAATAATGGTGGGATGAGGAGTGGGTGGGGTACACACTGAAAAAATACATTTGTAATAATCTGCTTTATTTTTATTTTCCTTCCCATAATTCTGGATGCGCAAGTCATATAAAATAAGAAACTGGTGCCTGTTCACTCATTGTCTTCAAAATGAATATTTCAATTTACAAAACTGTACAGCTAAAAAACTCTCTCTCACAAAACAAACTAAAAGGTTTATTAAAAAGTTTATAATTTTGTGATCACT
>JAECUM010010867.1:0-106174 GCA_016617855.1 Megalonaias nervosa | reverse complement strand
ACAAATATGCCTATTTTGAAATGGGATAGGGATAAAAGAGAAATATGACAGATCATCAGTACTGTATACCTCATATATAATTTCATAATGTGATTTCATGTTTATAAAATAAAATTATAGCTTAGCTTTTAAATACTTACACCCTAGGGGAAAAATAAAGAAATGCTACATATGATCAATATAAAAGTGCAAGTTTTAAAAGCAGCATGGAAGGATTTAATGTTATAGATTAAAAGTGTTTGTAGTGATGCTTATGAAAGTGAGGCAACACAGGAAATGTGTGTGCAATTAGTGTTTAGGTCAAAACGATTACCGCTCCGGCCAAAGTGGCTAGAGCGTCTACCTTGGATGCGGGTTTAAACCCCAGCAGAGTCATACCAAAGACTTATAAAAATGGTACTAGCAGTTGCCTCACTTAATGCTCAGCATTAAGAGGTTAGTGTTAAGACTGGTTGGCCTGGTGCCAGGATAAAGTCACTGGGTGAGACATTATGCTACATGTCTACGGTATAATGCCTCAGTGCTAGACAGCACTATAAAACTGCCGCACAGCAAACATCGTAGCGATATGACTGAAAATTTTTAAAGCTGCATCAAAAATCCAACACACAAACACACACACACACACACAGAGCGATCATTAGGCATCTTAATCTCCTTGTCTGTTAATATCTAACATTTAACCTGCACACGATATGTCTTTTATCTGCTCAAGAAAAGCCAACACAAAACTTAAAAAGGGTCTCAGCTGACACAGAGATGTAAATTTGTGATATTTTAAAAAGGGTTAACCTTACACTGGGGAATGTTATGTCCTTTATTTCATTTTGCGTGGGAAATTTTGTCCAAGGAGGAGTTTGCCTGTACCCTGAGTGGTGGTGTTGTTGTTGTTGTAGGGCTTAACGCCATTTTTCAGCACACGATAGGCTATACATGGCGGCCAGTATTAATGGTGGAGGAAGAAACCGGGAAATCCACGGAAAGAACCACCGACCCACGAGAAGCTACTGGCAAGCTTTCTCACATATCCACATTCGCCGAATCCAAGACTCGAACCCACGCAGATAGAGGTGAGATGGCAGTGATCCGTAACGGAGAGCGCTTTAGACCACTCGGTCACTCAGGGCCCCACCCTGAGTGGTGTATTAACTTCTTGCCACCTGAACAATTGGTGCTGTATAGCATGTTATGTCATCAGTTGTCAACAGAACTGTTGGTAAAATCTTAAGTAATATCATGCTACTCACATTGTGCATTATGGAAAATCCATGTTTCCATATTGATCTTAATCCCTTGGATTCGGTGAATGTGGATATGTGAGAAAGCTTGCCAGTAGCTTCTCGTGGGTCAGTGGTTCTTTCTGGGGATTTCCCGGTTTCTTCCTCCACCATTAATACTGACCGCCATGTATAGCCTATAGTCTGCCGAAAACTGGCGTTAAGCCCTACAACAACAACAACAACAACTTAATCCTTCCACACTGATGTCTATGAAAAACCAGATATAGTGGTCTTCATCCACAATTTTCAGTCAAAATGTACCCTATGTCAGAACATATCTTTAAATGCCAAAACGTACCCATGTCAGAATGTACTCATAAATCAAAACGGTACCATACCAAAGTGAATTTAAGGAGTATTATTAAATATTTAGCTAAATTAAAATTAATCTACAGGTACAAACTTAAAATTTTACAATAATTAAATCAGTATTTGGTGACAAATGAACTGGAGAAATATGACTACACACTTGTAACAATGCACCTAAATCCAAATCATTTTAGAGTGCTTCCTCAATTTTCAGCAATTTTTTATCATAAGCAGTTAATTATCACAGTAAATGAAATGTGAATTACACACATACCTGTGACAGAACCGGATTTCAAACCTGTGCATTTACAAAATTTGGTTGTTTGATTGACTTCTAAACCAGTAGATTTTTTTATTGGCATAAATTTGATGTGTTTTAAGGAGATTGAAAACAAAGCAAAGTGGCATAGCGAGGGTACTTAGCGCCCGGGGACAAAACATTAACTTGGCGCCCCATTACTTAGCGCCTGGGGACAAAACATAAACTTGGTGCCCCCTTCGAGTGCATCTGAGATAACGAATAGTTGTGTTTTCCTCATTTTGGCACCCCTGGCACATGGCGCCTGGGAACAACTGTCCCCCCCTGCCCTCCCCAAGCTACGCCACTGCAAAGCAAGTGCCTTTTTTGACACAATATATATTCTTTTCATACTATTATGAAACAAAAAGTTTTGAACTTGAATCTGATTCAGATTTTGATGTAAAACATTGTAATAATAATTAATAGGAGTCGGTATATCATTCATTAATAAAAGAGTAAAAGTTCTTTTAACTTTCTTCTCTACAAAGATTTTATTATAAAATCTAATAGCATTTTTATTTCCTTTGCAAGATCACTGTCTGATGACCACCGATGACATTCATTGTGATTATTTAGCTTCACATTTAACAGGCTCTCCATAGTTCACTGGTCGAGATTCTTTCCTAAATAAGTGAATTTCGGGAAGAATGGAGAATGTCCTGTCTGTATCAGCATTAAAATGTGGCAATAACATGACAACCATGTTCACCCAGCAAAGAAATTATAATGTCAAGATTTTTGTTGCTAGGTTTGTAAGGTTGCTGACTACGTAGACTACTCTCCTATAGTACTCCATGCTTTTGCATATCCTGATGACCTAGTTCCTGAATTGGACTTTGGATGCATTCCTGAGGCTCATCCTAAAGGTCTTTCTCTTCATGGCTTGGATACAAAAATCTATTGGCAAGTTTCACAACAGTAAATAAAAAAATAAGAAAGGTTGATTTACGTTTGAAAAATAAATAAGGAAAAGCTAATAATGTATTTAAGCTTTTGTGAATAATTTATCACAACTTAAAATTATCTTGCAGAATATTTTTTATCTAGCTTTTGAACTTAATTTATGTGTATGAAGACTTGACACAGCTTTTGAAATACAAAAGATGCATACCTTTCAAACACACAGTACAAACCCAGGATCTTTACTACTTGTTTGCACACACTTAAACTCCACTACAGCATTGGCCAAAACTGCTGGCAGTGGCAAAAAGACTGGAAGTATTGTGTGATTACCTTGGCAGATTGGCACTCTTTATGGCCATGACCATGCCACCCAAAACACTTGCTGCTGTTATTGAAGTGGCACACCAAATAAATGCTGATCTGGTTAAACGCACTGTCTTGGCTGCTGCATGAATGCAACTGTTTGAAATCTGTGATGTCATTTCTGCATAATTTGCCTAGGGTTCGAGTCTTTGCTTCTCACCTTATAATAAGGTGGTTGCAAAGGCATCATATCTTTGTTGCTGCACTGGGGAGAGCAGCGATGGGACTCCATGGCCTCCAGCACAATCCTCCCGATCAAGTCGGTCATGTGAACCTACAGGGAAACAACTTCTGCTGCTTTCTCCCCCCATACCCCCATGCACTCTAGAAACTTGGTTGGTTCTGTTTGAGAGGGCCAGCTGATGTAGGACAACATGTTAATGTTGAGCTGATTTGGCCCACCCATCCCTTGTCAGTTGGGTGGAGGCTGGCTCCAATTAGCCTTAGTGGTGTGGTTGAGCAGAAATCATCCTTGGTATATAGATTATTTCAAACTCCCCTTTTACATTTACTCCCTTTTTTTGAAAGATTTTTGAAAGATTTTCAAGAAATTTCCACAAAATAAAAGGGCCACATGAGGAAAGTACCACACATCTGGCACACAGTGTTTAAATAAAATGATCCAGATAGTTTGAGCGGTGATGAGCAGAATTTTCAAAATACCCTTTTGCACATATAGACAAACCATATGCCTGGTGTACATAGTTGCAATAAAATCATCCAAATAGTTCTGGAGTAGAAGTGATGATGAACTTGGTAACCCAAATACCCATTTTCTTTCATCACTTTGCAAGAGATTTTCCCAAAAGGGCTATAGACAAAAAGTAAAATCTTGTGTATCTACACAAGTCACATATCCAGCCTACATTGTTTAAATAAAATCCTCTCAACCAGTGTATGAGAAGCAATGATGAATTAAATTCCGCCCCCCCCCCGCCCCATTTTGATCATTTGTGAAGAACTTTCAAGTATAGTATAGAAAACACATTCTTCTAAGCATGAAGTTATTCTGTTAATGCACCTTAGCTTTAGATAGGAAATAGGCAGTCTTTATACATTTTCTGGTCATTGCAGTTAAGGGTGATGAAAGAAATATGGGTACAAATAGAAACAAAGCAAAATCAATAATGTACATTTTTATTAAGGTGAATTAATAATGTCCTCTCAAACTTGTCAGTGTGCCCTCAAAATGGGTTTCAGGGACACTGTATCCCATGAAAATTCAAACCTGTGTCAGTGCCTGTCCTAGAATTTAAAATTTTGATGACAAATTCCCTGTTTGAAAAAGGGGAGATTTTCTAAATATTGGAGACCTTTAACAAAGAAATAAAGGTAGAACTTGAAAATACATGCAGTTTTACACATTCACATGATTTTTCAACAAGATTTGTTTTTTAAGGTGAATATTACAATAACACATCCTGGTATAGACCCTACTATGCAAAACACCAACTCAAAGAAAACTTGCCAAAACTGAAACAGGTTCATGACCCAGAGGCATGGTTCGTTCTGAATGTTTTATGTAAATTTAGATCCATTTATTCTAAAATGCAGAGCAGTTAAAGAGACACTTTCAAAGGGCAAGTAATGTTTATTTGTTATCTTCTAAGAGTACAATTTAAAAATCGGAAAATACAGTGCAGTGCACCAGAAGAGAATTTGTCTCTGATGTAGAAAATTACCTCAAGAAGAAAGGCCTTTAGTACAGCCTGTTCTAAGTTTATGAGTCCATCATTCTACCAACTAAGATATAATGGGGAATTTAATCATGTACACAATGGTTTTAGAATTTTCCATTCTTTGGGGGTGGGAATCTTTTGTAGTACTTAAGATGGAGATTTGAAAATACTGAATATTATTGAAGGTGGTCATTATATGTGCACAACTGGTTTAGAATTTGGATTCTACTCCAAGGGGAGGAGCTCCAGGGATGAGAAGTAGCTCCTGGGTTACAACTCAGAAACTATTGAGATTCTCATCATATAACTTGTCATATATTTGTTGGGTTTGATAAGACAAGTTCAGATAAATGATCAACATTGGCCCCTAGGTCTGTCTGTACCCACCCACCCTGGGGCATGCATTAAAGGGGTGGGAATAAAACATGAGATAATGGAATGTTATTTTATAGACACCATGTTTACAGTGGGGCACATATGTAGTACAAGGTTGAACCTGAAATGCTCAAGGGTATTGTGGTTAAACATTTTAAAGCTATATATTTCTGACCATATGCTGATGTTTTCCTGTTATGATTTCATCTAATTTGATGTAGACTCTGCTTAATTGGCTGAAGTTAATTGCACACAAGAGGCCCAAAGGAAAGAGGAAAGACGATCTTGAAGCTATTATTCAGTTTCCTTTTGTACATGTTATTTATGTATTATGAGGATGTAGTGTCTGTGTTACTCATTTATATATGGTGAAATATCTCTCAGTGGCCTCTTTGTAACTCCTCTTTCTTTGCAGCCTTGCCTCATGCTTTACTGCCGCTAAAGTCATTTAAATACAAATTAATTCTTTGACCCCTTACACTGGCCACCTCAACAAAATTGGCTTCAAGTTTTCTTCCCAACACTATCCAGTTTGGCAAAGTTGTACTACCATTTACGTTTAATTACTGAAGTATCTTGCTGAAGCAGAGTACACTGTATTCACATGTTTTTCTAACTTGTCATTATACCCACCCCAAATTTCATAATTCATACTTGGGAACCACAAAATGGGTCCCGATGACCAGACCATTGTAAATGTCTTAAGACCACTTGGTCATCCTCGGAGTTTTAAGTCTCTCTTGTATAGGATTAGCTGTGCAACATGCATGTATATTTCGGCAGGTCAGATCACATAATCACTATATTTTCTTGAAATAGAGAGGAGACACTTGGTTACCTTGGGTAAACAAAATTTTCATGACAAAAATAATAATTATAATAGACTTTATGTATTTTAGTAGAGTTTTTTGCTGAAGGCACTAAAACAGTTCTAGTCACTTTCTTTTGCAGGTGTTAATTACATTTTAAAAGATAACATCATCATTGTCTCCACACATTTAAACAATAATTAAAATGAAGAATATAAAACTTCTGTAAACTATAATTCTTGCTTATGGCATTTTTAAATCAAAAATGCTTTCTTTTTAAGTGAAAAAGCTTGAAAGAACTTTTGATACATACAGAATTTACTTCTGATTCAATGATAGAGTGTCGTTAGCTATGACTCCTAAAAGTTTCCTATAACACATTTAGGCTTGTCACATTCACAGTGTACAGAAAGAGCCTTTTGCATTGCCCATTTCATTTGGGTAGTGTCAGTAAGATGGGTAAGATTTATGCACATAGCATTGTTGTTATATCAAGATGAAAAATTCGAGATTTCATAATTTAGCTCATTCTCAGTTTCTTAAATATTTGTGCTTGTGACTTCATCAGCAGTGTCATCCACATGCATAAATATAAATAAAGGCAGATACCAAAGGGAGGTTAGCGAACTATACTAACATGGAATGGACAGTTAGCAAGTCATTTGTATGAATATTGGGTCAAACATAAGAGCAAATTGTATACATTTGTAAATTTAAACTTGTATGTACAGCAACAAATACAACAAGTAGAGCCATTGCCAAAACACAGCTTTTTTCCCTTCAGCTACATATACTGCTAGATAAAAATTAAAGAACTGCCCAAGTCCACCTTGTTGCTGAAAGTCATTTTGTCACATGACAACATTATATTGAATTCAGGAAGTTAATCTAGTTCTTGTCATATGATTTTCAGGATTTTCTCATCATTAGTTTACATAATGTTACTATTTTTTGCTATTAATTATCAGATTTTCTCAGTAAATTCTGCCCGATTTTATACTTGTAAAAATTTTGTTACATACATTTATTACAGATGCACAATATTACATGTACTAATATACTGTTTTACTGCAGTATTTTTTTTCCAGTTTTTGTTGGTAGGGAAAATATGGAAATTCCCAAGGAATCTTCTTACAGCTTTAATGATATTAACACAATGTTTTCATTATTCATGACAAAATAGTACAGAAAATTACTTTACTTTATGAAACAGTTGTATCTGTCACAATGCGAATATTACAAATATAATTATATTTATGATCCTTTATCACTTGTTTGACATGTATTACATATGCCAAAGCAATGGCTAAATGGAATGTTGTGAAACAAATATTTTGGCCAGATCCAACTTTAGGAAAAAATTCAGATTGAAAACACACAAAAAAAAACAAAACACACAGAGAAACACTTAGGTTTTAGTTATTTGCTAGTGTATATGAATTTGTAAAGTATATGTATTCCTTTGCAAATCGTCTTATGATTTTCAGGAGCACATGTATATGCTTTGTGTTTGAACTTAACCTAATTTCTCAAGTCCACTAAATATTTTCTCATTTGTTGAGCATGTTTTATGTTTACTGCATGGCTCTCTCTGATAAATATCTTGCCCAGATTTTTCACAGCCTTTTATATCAGTAGTGTATTTTTGAAAAATGCAGACTTCCGCATCAACACATTTTTAACAATCGGCTTTCTAATGTCATCACAGTGTCTTTCACAGTATCAGCTTAATCATCCCAATTTAGGTACAGCTGTTAGTTTGCAACTTGTGTAATACTTCATATAAACATAGCAATTTTATAAACTCTTAAGTACAGGCGATTTCATTTTCATGAGAGTTGGAAAAGGGATGTGATTCATTTGAGCTGAAATATTTCTTTTTAATCTCAAGATAATTAATATTTTCTTCAAGTATCATGTATATAAAAACATGGTTTTATTTTTTATATAAATCGAGGCAATATATTTTTTCTAGCTATTGACTGACAGAAATTGAACATAAGTGTCAGGCCCCAGCCCCATAACATTATTTTGTTGGTCCCTAATTTACTTGTACTATACTGAGATTCATATCAATGTACATTCAGAAATACCACTGTACAATATGTGTTGCGGTAGCAAGCTGTAATATTCATTCAGATTTTATAAATATGAAGTCAGGAATATTATTATAGAATAAAAATTCCAGGATAAAGTCAGTAAAATGGTTATATAATTATCTTGAGTTGATAAAAGCTCTAGTTGGATATATATGGACAGCTTTGACTTAACTTACAGAGTAAAATGAAAAATGATGTACTATGTCACCTGGAGCAGTGACATCGATTTTAATTAAGAAATTTTGTATCCATTTATTGAAATCGGAAAAATAGAAAAAGAAGACAAATTTTAAATTGAGTATGTACAAAGGATGAAGAAAACAATACTGTTCATAAATAGACAATTTAGGTCATTATTGGTAAATAAAATTCAAAGTTCTAACATTTAGGAATACATTTCATCATGAGCAATTTACACACAAGTAACTAAAGACGGAGTTCAGTCATAAACAATGATAAAATTTTGTACTGGATATGTAAGGCAATAGTATTTTGTTGTTTCAAAAATGTATCCTTTGCATCTGCTTTTGTATTGCTTACAGTTCCGAACACTATTATTTTGTATTAATATGTGTTATGAGAGGTGTGAATGACTGGGTTTGTTTGACATGAGGAGGCTGGACAGTGTGTCAGAGGATGCAACTGAAATAAAAGCTAAAATCAATAAAATGGAAAGTAATAGTGTGAAATTGGATGCTGACTGATAACATGTTGTATTAATGATCCTAAACTTTGCACTATATCATACCAATAGATAAAATGTTTTATCACAGTCAGTACACTTTGCCTATAGTGTGTGCAGTTTAATATTTTTGATATTATAACATGTGAACATATCACTTTACCTGATTCTGATTGGTCTAAATAAGCCCATGAAATTATTGTGCAGTATTCTCTTTACTGATTGGCTGTGATCGTGGGGAAAACGTTTGTAACCCTGCTTTCTGGAATGTTTTGTTGTCGGTGAACATCCCAAACCGAAATCGCAAGCTCTCCATGCAAGCTTGCTCCAACTATATCTTGCAAGCAAGTATTTGGAACCTTGCGGCAAGCTTGCGTAAGTCTGCATTGGAAAAAAAGGCAAGCCTGCGCAAACCACATGAAAGAAATATTGCAAGCTTGCAGAAGATTGCTGCAAGCTTGCACAATCCTAAATATATACAAGCTTGCACAAGCTTACAAGGATTAACAGCAAGCTTACG
Organism: Megalonaias nervosa; assembly: GCA_016617855.1. NCBI lineage: Eukaryota > Metazoa > Mollusca > Bivalvia > Unionida > Unionidae > Megalonaias > Megalonaias nervosa. The sequence goes on along the minus strand of JAECUM010010867.1, from coordinate 96,854 downwards.
AGGACAAACAAGCTTGCGCAAACCACATGAAAGAAATATTGCAAGCTTGCACAATCCTAAATATATACAAGCTTGCACAAGCTTATGCAAGGTTCATTGCTGTAAAAATGTGGCATAAAAAATGACATTACCAACAATCCAAGAATACTGTTCATGATAAAATTGTCACAGTTAAATTAGAAAGGAGATTATATATAAAATAAATATGAAATAAATGGAACAAGTTTCAACTATTTCTGAAGATTTATTTACAAAAATAAAAATATCTTGAAACAGCCTTTTTTCAAGTAAAAAGTTTTAATATAGTGTTAAGAAAATATGAACTTCTTATAAAATTCTTTTGCTACTTCTCTGTATTGTATGGTGAAAAGCATATGGTTTTGTATTTGAAATTATCATAATATTTGTGGAATGCAAAGTCCTGTTGTGCAGATTACAAATGTGGTATCAGCTTAGCTAAAATTACTAGTTTATAAAGATTATATTAAACAAGAATGTATTCTAGAGTACTTTTACTGTAAGATACAATTACAACTACACCAAAATTAGCTACCTTTTTGCACATGATTCTCAAATGTGATGTAACTCATGTTAGTCATGTGTGCATTTTAACATGCAAATTAGGTAAAACTCGCATGAACGATAGAACAAAATCTGAAAATCACATGAGCTGAATCATATCCATTGTATTAAGGGAACAATCCAGAAATTCTGATTGCTACACAGAAGGGCAAGCTCTTCAGTCTGAGGAATCTTGCAGGACCATTTTCTTGAATATGTGGAAAATCTTCACATTTCTGTCTGCATGGCTTCAGAAACGTTTTACTTCACATCCATACAGAATCCAGTTGAGGAAGGATGTTGTCAGATAGTTACATTCCCCTTCCTTCTGTTAAAACTGTATGCTGTTAGGTATAAAACAAGAATGTTTGCCATTTTAATACACCGAACCACTTCTAAACAAATCCTCTCAGAATAAAATCCTTCATCCTCCCCTTCTTGTAGAGTCAGGTACCATCCACTGAAATAGATTACAGCAACATGTAACCTGGTCAAAATATTTGACTATTTACCTGTTTGGAAAAGGCATTTCATTTAAGTTCAACATTAGAGAAATATTTCATAGTTATAGAAACTTTTATAAGTGTTACACACAAATTGGTCATCCATTAAAGAGATCCTATATATTAGTTTTACCATCCATTTTGAAAGGATATGACATCTGCCAAATGATTGGTATCTGACATCTTTAAACAGAAGAATGCAATGAAATTACTCAGTTGATATTTTGAGTTCTTTGAAATAGACTCTCTACCATCTTTTTTGAAAATTAAATTAATTTTTAAAAAATAGATTAATGCAGTGAACTCTGAACTTGTCTCAGTTAAAGTTAATTGCAAGTGGGTAATTGCCGAAATTTGATATGCGAGAAGAAAAGAGTCCCTAAGAAAAACGGAAATAAGATTAAGATGCTTGCATGTAATTTCAAAATTCATCAACCTATTTTCGATAACTGACAACAATGCATCAAAATCTGCAGTTTGACAGGCGCAGCAGTAAATAATAATGATCTACAAAGTTGTTATCTCAATTATCATGCGGAAGAAGATTACAAAGTCACCTTTGACATTTAATGTATTGTAAGCAAACACTGAGCAGCAATAATACCATAATACAGACTAATCGGCCGTCAAACGGCAGCCCAGTAAATGGGCAAAATGCAAAATAATGTTTGATTTTAATAACCAACACGATAACTCCCTGATTTTAAATTTCTCTCTGGGATTCCATGATCAGCTGCTGCACATGTATTGCTACTGCTTGCAATGAAATTTCCTGAATTAACGAGCTAAATTGTGACGGTTCAATTTTGAAAATGGCGCAGCTTTGAAACCGAGGCTGGCGTACGTTTTCGGCACCAGTATGCTAAATGTAGACTTCGATTTGTAAACCAGTCTCAAGAACTGAAAACAAGGGAAGTAACTGCCGTTGACGTCTCGATGCCAAATTAGGACTCTGTCGCGGAAAACCACATTTTATTTTATGTGATTTTATTATTCGATTTCCTTTTCTTTTTAGAAAGGCAAAATTCATGAACCTTAATTCTTTGTAGAATGCTGGCAGATAGGGATGTCTCTCTCTCTCTCTCTCTCTCTCTCTCTCTCTCTCTCTCTCTCTCTCTCTCTCTCTCTCTCAGAAAACAATAATTATATACATTTTAAGCTTTTATTTTGTATGACAAGAAATGCCAGTGATTTGTTTCTTCTGGCAGCAGATACTACTACTACTACTACTACTAATAATAATACTATTTCATACAATACACAACAACACTTACAGTAATAACAACAGGGACACATATACTTGATGATAAGCAAATGCTTCAGAACAATAGAATTTTATCAATAATGGCTCTTTTTTCACCCATTTTTGTTTAAAAAATTCTCATTATTGAAGCACTGATGTTGTATGGAAATGTATAATAACAGGAAATAAAATCATAATCATTTACTTATCTTTCATCTGTAAATAATTCAGTTATTATTATTATTATTATATTATTATTATTATTATTATTATTATTATTATTATTATTATTATTATTATTATTAAGTTTTGATATTTACCACATTAAAATATACAAATTTGGTAATATTAAATATAACAAAATGTAATTGCTGGAAATTAAATAATCCACATTATTAAAGTACTGAGGTCACCTTTAGCATACAATTATTTATTGTACATTTGCTATCTGAAATTGTTTAAGAGTTATTTACAGTTTATATGCATATAGCAGGCAATGAACAAAAATTCTCGAACAAACTGAGTCTGGAAATATGTGGAAGCTTGCACTTTTTATAAGCCTGCAAATTGTGCAAGCTTGCGCAAGCTTCTGTAAGCTTGTGCAAGCTTGTGTAAGCTTGTGCAAGCTTGCAGATGCTGGTAAGAAATGGTGCCATGCTTACACAAGCTTGCACAAGCTAACATATTTATTTGCAAGCTTATTTTGATGATACAAGCTTGCAACAACCTTGTGGCAAGCTTGCAGCAAGCTAACTGCAAGGATGCATTTTGGTTTGGGATTTTGACCACCATTTTGGGATTTGATTCATGAAAGGAATTGGGGGGAAATATGGTCTCGTCTGTTTCAATATGGCCAATTTACCCCCATAGTGTTTGTTATGTCATGTAGGATATATCATAACATGAAAAATGGCTAAAAACCCCATGACAGGTACATTAACAACAAATAAAAATACAGATATTGCTCTGTTGATGATGGGGTGGGGGTGGAATGGTGATATATCTTTAGCATGGAATCAACCTTATATACAAGAGTGATTTAAATGTGAACTTACAGAAGTTAAAAAACTCGCCTTTGTTCACAGAAAAATGTAGACATAAATCAGTCTCCCTAACTGACAGAACTTTATCCAGCCACTGCATATTTATGCTGTGAATATGTGATGCAAGTCCGACTCAAAAAGAGATTTGTTTACATCTTCTATACAGTCTTATGTTCCATACCAAATACTGCAAATACATAGACACAAATACATTACAGTAAATATGTGTATTTCTGCATCCAGTAATCTTTTCAAACAAATATCGCAACAATGTAATGTTTAGTTTTGATGTGGAATTTCAAAGTAAACACTGGCACTATGTTGTGTAGGCCAACTCAAACCAGTACTGTGCATCGTATCAAACAATGTGATATCACATGCATAGGACATTTTGTGTTGAAAAATGATTTTGTCTTCTGTAAAATGTTCTGTTATTTGGATGGACACTTATTCTTTGATTTACAGTTAGCAAAAATGTATAATCTACTTTTACTATTTCAACTTTAATTGGGACTAATTTTAACGCACAACAAATGCAAGATACAGTGTCTGTCTGAACAACGAAATTATTCATTCTTCTATCTAAATAATTTCTACTGAAAAAAAAAAACGTGTGATATAAAGAACCTCAAGTAGGTAATGATTTAATATTGAATTTATTAAACTCATTAAATAATGTCCAGTTTTTTTGTTCGCCAAGGCTCGCAGAAGTTGGACATTATTCAACTCGTTTAATAAATTCAGTATTAAATCATTACCCATTTGAGATCCACTATGTATTAATGATCCTAAACTTTGCAGTATATTATACCAGTAGATAAAATATTTTATTAATGATCCTAAAATTTGCATTGTATTATACTCCTTTTTAAGTTTTGATCTATGTTACTCTTTTTTATTTTTATTTCTATTTAAAAGAATACAGAAAGAATACAGAAACAATTTTAAAAATTTAATTATTGAAACCACTCAGTGGCATGTACCACTTTTTCTGGCTTAATATCCAGGTTGATGGAGTGTATTTTCTCATTATTTTACTGACTACTATGGCAGTTAGCAGAATTATCATTAAAGAGATTTGTTTTCTCAAGTAGCCATCACTGAAATGTTTATATCTCAGCTCTCTGGATTTAAACATAATTTTAGTACCTTTCAAAGGAGCAAATTGTTTAGTAGCAAAGTGCATACATAACTCACTCACTCCATCTTTGGAGTAGGCATGCCAGTTGTTGTAGTGGTGGTTTGAGTAGTAGGCTATAATAAAGTAGGCAATCTACCAGTTACAAAACATGCACGCTAGCACCATGATGCCATCAAAAACAGAGAGAGGCATATTATAGAATCTGTTGGAAACAACTGCACTCTGAGGTGGGTGGTCTCATGTGCACTTAAATAAAGACTGTTTACACTTGTCTATATATTGCATACCTGAATATAAAATAAATGACACACCTTTATCTGATTAGATTGCAATGCGTTACCATATATAATTGTTTATAACTTGGATACAACTGAAAACAACAGTTCCTGATCTGATGTCAGATAATGAACCGGTAGTTCAAGGTTCTCTATTTGTTCTGATTACTCCTAGCCAACTGCATAGTCACAGATCTGCTAGTACATTATGCAATGGCAGGTCTAGGACTATGCAGTTCACAATTGGACACAATTTATAAGCAAGTATATATGGTATATAAATCTGTGTGACTACTTTGTAGCAAACCTGCATTTTACTTGATTTGGTAGTTGATGGGTAATCCAATCTTCGACTAGATACTTAAAGTTCCCCAAAATTTCACGGGTATTATAAGTTGCCTATGGTGCTTGCTTAATACACGGATAGGGGCATTTTATTTCTATATGAATGGAGATAGTTAGTCATATGCTACTGTGAAAACAATGAACATATTTTTTGTTCAGCAAAAGATGTAATGTAAGACACCAATGGTAGCTTTGTCCTACAATTTTTAGCAATATCATTGTAGTGTTGGCACCTTAATTTTTGAGCTTTTGTTATAGGGACATTGTATTATCTGTCCTCCAGTAATGATCATGTGGGGATGGGAGAATGTCCTCTGGGCTCACACAGAGTGCAACACTGCATTAAAAGTATCTGATGTTGTGACAACATTGATCCCAGAAACCAGTCTTATTTACCATTATGTGTGAAAACTGTAGTCATTAATTTGTTGGAGATGTAATAGATGACATGTTTGGTTTTTCACTACAGATTATAAAACACATAAGGCCAAAAAAATGTGTTTCCTATCACACTGGCTTTAAAATTGAGGTTGCCTGACAGGTTTTTTAAAACATATATTTAGTGTGATTTGATTTTATTTTTTTAAGAAACATTTTACCATGGGGGCAAAAAAAAGTGCTAGTGTCAGCAGTGAGAAACAAGGATGGTCAGCTGATTGGAAACACACATTTTTTTGTTGGCCTAAAAGGACTCTCCAATGAATAATCATCTACATATACTTGAAATATTTAACAGTTTTGAAGGATTCGGTCATAATGAATATGGGTAATTTAAATATTTTTTTGTTCTTTGTTACATCCATGGCATGAATTTTCTTACCCATTTCACCATTGGTGGTGCTCGCTGTCTCAAGACATAATTTTTCTGTTACATTTGATGTAAAGTTGAATCATTTATGACAGTTTTCTTTTACTGTCCTGATGAGTCGGTACAATTCATATGGTTTCTTAAAAGAAGTGAGATGTCAAATCTTCCAGGAGCTTAATAGTTTTATACAGAATTGTCTTGGTGTGAAATTTCAGAATTATGTGCAATGTATATGTACAGTACTCTTTTTATACCTGGCACCATAGAGGCACCATAGAGCCTCTGTTGTACTGAGTTGCTATAATACAGTACTGCATAATGTACATACATTTTTATTGTATTCAGGCAACATTTATAGGAAATTTGTGTAAACCAACCTCCAAAACAACACAAATATTAAGCTAGCCTTAATATCGATTTTATTGGTAATCCATGATATTGGGGCCAAAGTGAACCCCATTTGTTAATGATTAAAATTACTCAGGTGCAAGATTATCTTTCAACTTTAATGTAAAATTTTGCAAGGTAGAATAATAATAAAAAATAATGTTTTGTGTTTCATATCTCACTGTGCTGGTTTAATCAAAAACTCTTTGGAATACATATATAATTTTTCTGATTTCCAGTCACTGTATGTAACAAATGATAACTTTGCACTTGGGTACATGTGACATCTTGGCTGGCATTAAATGAACAAGATGTTGCAAGGCAACTTAATTTCAAGTAATTCATTTATGAAAGGATCTCTAAATGAATGGCCAAGAAAGCTATTTACATTTAGAAGTCTGACTGAGACATAATAATGGCCACAAAGCCATTGACCATGAACTGTTACAGTACTTGTTATACTGTTGTTATCTAATATGCCTTAAGCATATTAGATAGATCAGATAGTTCAAACTATCTATATATTTTCTACATTTACTGAGCAAAATGGATCTTCAAATTTGACAACTTTGTTGGAAATTCTATTCATGTTTTCTTTTTACAAAATGTATCATGAATTAGTCAACAAATATTCTCTCTATGCAAGGTCAAACATGATTGGAAATATCATACGTTGACATAAAATTGGTCCTTTTATGTGAGGTAAGACTTGAAACGTGAATGTTATGTCTCTGACATGATGAAATTTACTTTTTAATGTGTTTTCTGCTTTTTTAGTAACATGAACATAAGTGATCACTGTCTTAATGAGAAGCCTATAACGTCATGATAGTGATTGATCATGATACCCTACATAATGACATAATACAATTTGTGAATGTCCTTAACATTTTTATTAATAATTTTTTTATTGATAATTTAAGTTTTTTTAATAAAAAGTGAAAGGTTTGTAATATTGTACCTTTCTTATTATCTGTAAATGACACAGTTTCATTTTCAAGTTTTTTCGTGTTTTTATAGTTCAAAACAACACACATTTCATAACATCAGTTTCTCTGTATCATTAAATAGTGACAGGTTTGAGTTATGATAGACTGGCAAAAGACTGCTACATGATAGGCTACATTGTCCTGTAAATAATGTGTTATCGCCCTGTGGCTAACTTCTTGCTATGAGTTGCCTCCCCTTAAGGTTGGGGTAAAATCACTGCCACAATACAGTGCTACTTTATTATATGATCGCTTAATATAAGACAAGTTTGTTCCAGCCTATTATTCCATTTCATTATTAAGTAGTAATTGCCTCAGTGGTCCAGGATTCCATTTCATTATTTAATGGTAATTGCTCAATATAAGACCAGTTTGGTTCAGGATTCCCTTTCATTATTTAGTAGTAATTGCCTTAATGGGTCCTGGATTCCATCTCATTATTTAATGGTAATTGCTTAATATAGCAAGTTTTGTCCTGGATTCCATTTCCATTATTCATTAGTAATTGCTCAGTATAAAGCAAGTATGGTAATGGATTCCATTTCATTATTTAATTGCACTTGCCTCAATATAATGTGAATATGGTTTTGGATTCCATTTCATTATTTATAGTAATTGCCTCATTATAAGGTGTGCATGGTGCTGGATTCCATTTCATTATTTAATAATAATTTCCTTCGTATAAGGTTGGTATGGTACAGTACTGGATTGCTGCCTCAGTATAAGGTGTATATGGCAATGGATTTCACTTCATTATTGTAATGTTGTGTGTAAAATATCTCAGTGTAATGTGATCTCACTTGCAAGTTGGTCCACTTTGATGACTCCCATCAACAGCATTATAGTGAGGTAGCTACCACTGTACTTATGAGATGCTGGCATCATGTTTACAGGTTTGCTGACAATCACAAATTTTTCTTTATCAGCACCAAGTTAGCAGTAATGTAAACATTGTAACCACTAATATGTCAAACAGTCTGAAAAAAATAGTATACATGTATTTATCTGTCGTAACAGATTTGATACGTTTGTACAAAAATTGTTGGAAAGTAATTTTTAGTATTATTTGTATGTATATGTCATGCTGAGAGTCATGATGTCAAAATGGGTTCAGAATTGTTCTGCTGTAAATATTTTTGTTTAACCCGTCAGAGAACATGTTGTATTTATAAATGTTTTATTACAGCTTGGTCAAATACAACTGGAGATAAACCAGTCTAAATATAGTGATCTCACACTATACAGCCCCTCACTATATTGTTGCCCCTGTTATAGCACATATATGATTGTGAGGTATGATTGTGAAGGAGGTGGTAGTGATGTGATCCCCCACCTATTATGGTGCTTTTGTTATCGTTATCAAGGAGATGATCAACCACAATGTTATTGCCCAGATCAAGGAAACAGTAAAATAAAATAAAATTAATGGATGGAATAAAACAGATTTGAGCAGACTTATAGCATAGAACAAGATGAGCCCAGTATGTAAAATATAACAATTTAATCAATTATGTAAGTTAGTTAGTCCTCTTCATCCTGTCTGGGACATAAGGCTGCAGCTATCTTCCACTGTCTAGGTTGGTCCTGAGTAATTACTTGTGCCTTGTCACTGTGCATCTTGATATCCAGGGAAATGTTTTTACATCCCATCTTTTCATATAGGTTCACATTGGAGATCTTATTTGACCAATAGGTGTTGCAGCTTCTATGGAGGCAGCTATTGTGAAATGAATTTACTTGCCAGCATGTCAGCGTAACCTGGTTGCTTCCAGTCCTTGCCAAATCACTGTTGGTGATAGGTCAACACTGCCGTTATTTCTTGTTCTATCTCGCTCTCCAACCTCTTTGGGTCATCAACCATAAATTTGTTATAGTTTGCACTCCTTCCAACTTTGTAGCACAGGTATGGAGCTATTTTTCCCTTCAAATAAATAAAACACAGCCTAAAGATTTGTCAGTTTTTTTTCTTTTCTGGCATCGAACAATATTCCCATTCTTGTTATGTCATATATCATCTTATCGTAATTCAACAGAACAAAGCTTAACTTTTATACACAAATGAATTAAAAGACTTCACATTTTGTCTTAACTACATTACTTGCTAATTAGTGATTGATTGACATTGACGTAGTAAAATCAATTCTTAGCACACATGATGCATATCATTTAAGACAGATAAATTAGTTCTCATAATTTGTACCAGAGAAATGTATGAAATTCTTACAATTAATGGTTTCTGTTACATACAGACTACTAAATCTGAACACATTCATATAAATGATATATTGTGTGACATCTTACAATACATGAATCTTATAACATTTAAGACAATGAATGCACAATTAGCTTCTGCACTGAAGGAAAATTGAAGTATGAATTTAAAATGAATAAATTCAACAAATAATTACAAACATACATCAATGAACATATTGTATGCGATTGAGACAATACCTTTATGCTTTTTAAGACTTGCTCTTTCTATGCAGTCATTCTCTCTGGTTCCATGTCTCTCAAATTCTTCCTGACCCCTGTCACTTGGATGATTTAACAAGAAGTACTTGTAATTTCCCAGGGCTAAATTCTGGCAGAAACTTAGACTGACTAATTTCATGAGAGGGATTACTTTAAACCTTGAATTTCGTCTGGGAACACACACACACACACACACACTAGTTTAGCTTAGTCAGTCAGGATTAACTTTATCTAGCTGCCAAAATTTCAATCCTCTCTAATTGACCTTTATTAATAATTCTGGAAAATATGCTTTTATGACACCTGTTTCAAATGGCCCAATATTTCTCAAAATTTGTCTCTGGCTTGTCTAAACTTTGTCATTTCTACTATTTGGCCATGCATTGGCATTGCTCTCCTATCTGTCTCACTGTTATCTGAATGGACTCTACTTAAAATGCACTCATACCCCCCCCCAACCCCCCAAAAATGAGAGGTTAACCATCGCAAACTACCAATTTTCTATTGGAAGCCTAGCCCATACATCAGTCTTAATAGTAATGTGTCACCCTGACCACAACGTGTGCTGCAACAAAAAATCTATATTGTGCACCATTACAATGACTATGGATCACTTTAAATTGTTTGAATTTTGTTTATCATTACTACTTGAAATGTTTCTCTTTGTTTTGCTTAGTAGCTGTTGAGTGCCAATTATGATGTGATTTCACATCATTAAATACTCTTTGCATCTTTATGTTTATCAATATAAAGTTTCCTCACCTAAGTGAGTCATTTTTGTGGCTTTCATGATCAGTGTTATAAATAGATGGCACTGTATAGTGAAGACTTGTTAATCCCAATTCTCTTTGTCCAGATATCTTGCCATTAGAAGAAATTTTTTGTACACCTGCCAAAAGGTGGAGCACACTGTTCTATTATGTCTTTTCAGCCTCTTATCTGTTGCCAGTATCATTTTTGCATAGTAATCATATTTGATCATCTACTGTTAACCAACTTAAATGTTGTGGATGGCTTTCTTTTAGGGTAGGGAAGAAACCTATCAATTTTGAGGTGAACCATTTAAACAGACAGATTTATGCACAGTAGCACATTTACATCTACCATACATATCACATACCTGAACAAAACTTTGTGTATGGTTTACGCTTGGAGTAAGATACAAGCCTTTTTACTTTTAGGTTCAAAGATCAAAGGGCAAGATCACTGGCTGAAATTAAAAAATTCATTTTGTGGAACATTTTTAGGTCTGGACCATGTACATTTACCCAAATGGAGGGCTTGCATTTATGAGGCTTAGGAAGAGGCCTATTGAACATTGGGTCAGAAGGTCCATGACTGTACATTGTGGACACGGCATTTGTTTGTACTTAGGATAATAAAGAGATATGTATTTTAGAGTCTAAAGGGTAAAGGTCATGGTCATGGTAAGTGTGATAAGAAAATAAGGGTTATGGACAGTAGGTTTACTTGAAGACCGTATACTTTGGCTAAAAATCCAAGTCTTTGAGAGCCTGTTGTTCAGTAATAATAATAATAATAATGAGGACTTTGTATAGCGCCTAATCTTTAGAAGCTCTAAGCGCTTTACAACATTAGACAATACCTAAAACATAAAAAACATATATAATGATATGATTACATAAAAACAAACACCATGAAATTAGAAAACATGAAACATGCTGAAAATATTTAAGGTAGGAAACGTTATTAGGTCTTTAAGTTTGTTCTTGCAGTTGAAATAAATGAGTTTTGAGAGCACTCTTGAATGAGATCACTGTGTCTTTGTGCCTAAGTTCAGTGGACAATTCGTTCCATGTTGCTGGGCCCTGGTATGCAAAAGAATGTTGTCCATATCACTTTGTTTTAATAGTGGGGATAATGAGTGTATGATTGTCAGAAGAGGAGTGTAAGTATCTTGCTGGTGTGTATACATGGGTGATGTCGGATAGATATACTGGACTGGAGCCCATCAATGAAACGTAGCACAGAGAACAAATTTTGTTTTGATTCTGGATCAAATGGATAGCCAGTTTAGGGTACAGAGCAGGGGGAGGTGTGCTCTGATAGTGGTACTCTAAGGATGATCCGAGAAGCTTTGTTTTTTGAAGTTTTCGGAGTAGATATTGAGATGAACCAGACAGAATTGAGTTACAATAGTCCAATCTTGAAAGTACTAAGGAACACACAAGTGTTTTAGTGGCATCAACTGAAAGATATTTGTGAATGGAGCTGATGTGTCTCAGCTCAAGATATGCAGCCTTGCATATGTTTATGACATGTTGGTGCAATGTGAGAGTACTGTTGAGAGTAACACCTAGGTTTCGTACTGACTGTGTGAATCTAATGTTGGTGTTGCTGATATTAATTGTTTGAGGCAAAGGATGTGAATGAGAAAGTCTTTGTGTTGTAATCAGAATGGCTTCAGTTTTATTGTCATTCATCTGCAGCTTGTTACATGTCATCCATGATTTCACATTAGAAATGCACCTCTCTATACCTTGGATGGTAGCATCAACTTCATTTAGGTGGCTAGATTTGTATATTTGGGTGTCATCAGCGTACAGTTGGTGAGACACTGGATGATGATCTATGACATTTGAGAGTGGCTGAATGTATAGAATGAAGAGAACAGGTCCATGAACAGACCCCTGTGGAACACCACAACAAGATCAACTGGCCTGGAGTGTATTCCGTTTGTGGACACAATTTGTGTCCTGTTGACCAAGTAGGACTTGAACCACAGTAAGGCTGTATCATGAATGCCAAATACATGCTATAGACTGTGAAGTAATATATCATGGTCTGTTGTGTCAAATGCTGCAGAAAAATCAAGGAGAGTGAGGACTGCAATCTTTCTGCTATCCAAAGCAGAGAGAAGGTCATTAACTACTTTAAGAAGAGTAGTTTCAGTACTGTGGCAAGGACGATATGCAGAATGTACATTGCTAAAAAGACTGTTGGAATTCAGATACAAGTTGGGATAGAACAACAATTTTCTAAGATTTTTTACATGAATGGAAGGTTAGAAACTGGGCAGTAGTTCTTTAAATCATTATGGTTGAGTGTTGGTTTCTTCAGGAGAAGCTTTACAATGGCAGTTTTGAAAAATAATGGGAATTCCCCGGATGAGAGAGAGGTATTAATAACATCAGTTAGTGAAGGCACTATTGGATCTAAGCACTCAAGCAGCAGTGATGTTGGAATTGGATCAAGTTCACATGACTTTGGTGCACTCTTCATCACAATTGTATGTACTAAATCCATAGAGACAGGTTCAAATGCTGCTAATGGTTGCTGCTGAAATTCTGTATTGCAAATGTATGGTGATGCCGAGTCACTTGAAATTGTGTTGTCAAGCTTATCTCAAATGGTTTGTACTTTGTCATGGAAGAAATTTGCAAACAGGTCCGGAAGGTCAGCAGGAGACAAGGTAGTTGGAAGTGGTGTACATTTTTTCCTTGACATTAGCTTGTTAGTAATATTGAAGAGCTGGAACTTTCTGAGATCTTAGTACTGTAGTGGGCTGATTTCGCTGCATGGACTGTTTGTGAGTCTGGTGGAAAGCCAAAGCCTCTCAGCTTTACGGCGGTCTCTTTTAGTAGTGTGAAGCTGGTCCCTAACACTGCTATACCATGGAGAACACTTTCGAATTGATACTCTGCGCTTGGTTGCTGGGGCATGTTTGTCAAGCAATGAATGCAGGCAGTTATCGAGCTTTTCTGCTGTAGGAAGTAAGCAAGTTGATAGGTTTGCTTGGATGTCATACATTAGTTGGGTTCTACTTATTATACGGAGGTCTCTCTTAGTAGCAAATAAAGGTGGATTGTTAGGGACTGATACATCAAGATGGCATATAATGCAGAGGTGATATGATGCAGGTTCATGGGATACCAGGGAGGACTGTAGGATATTATCAGCAAGTGTATATTAATCCAGTCTAAAATGTGACCATGTTTATGGGTGGGTTGGTTAACTGACTGTTTGAGGTTGAAAACATGAATGGAATCTAAGAGTTTTGATGTGCATGGGTTTCCAGGACAGTCAGAGTCAATGTTGAAATCTCCAAGAATAATCAGGTTGCCACCTATCGAATTTCCATACTCCAGGAGATTCGGAAACTGCTTCAAAATGAGATTCTGTCAGCTTGTTTTTTATACTAGGAGGAGGGCAATAGAGGCAGAAAAATGGACAGACCTTTGTTCCAGTGTGAGTGTGGTTTGGACTAGTTCAAATGTTGTGTGGTAGAAATTGAAGCTTGTGGTGTGGTTAAGATGTTTGATCATGAAGTTCTTTGTGATGACAGCAATTCCACCTCTGCAAGAGTGGCGGGGGGAATGACTTGATGGAGTAAACCGCTGGGTGTTAGATCTGCGCACTTGGGCTCATTGCCTGATTCTTTTAGCCATGTTTCTCTCAGGAAAAATATGTGATATTCTGATCATAGATAAAATTAACTATTTCTGTGCGCTTTTCCGGTGGTCCTGCTGATTGGGCATTGAATAATGTGATAATCTACAGTCAACCATGCCCAGCTAGTGGCTACTTAGGGGATTGTTAAACAAATGATATGTGGATAATGTCTTCAGTTCTTGTGTTGGAAGATATTTCCTCTTTTATTATTTACAAGGGTATCCCTTGTATCATCTGTCGAGTTCTTTTAATCATCTTATCTGGCCTTAAGGCCAAGTGAACTTATGGTATAGTTCAGTATCAGTGATGTGTTGTGATTATTTCATACACCAAAATTATTCATTGCCACACAGGAGTCAGTATTTCAGGAAATCGTATTTCCAGTCTGAATTTGACCAACATAAAATATTGGTTGTATCACAGTAACTTGGATGGATTTGATAATGACCAAGGGCCATAAATGTTGGTGAGGTAACCTTGCATCTGACTGGCTGACAGTTACCACTCTGAAGGCCAGATTTCTGATCCTGTTTGGATTAGACATTTAAAATATATTTTGATCTTGTCAGAATCACAGAGGAGTTTGATAATGAGCAAGATCCATTTATGCTAATGAAATGATCTTGCATCTGATTGACTGAGCTGGTTACCATTGTGTAGGTTTTATTTCTTGTCGTGTTTTGATCTAACATTTATATCATGAAGATCTTATATGAGTTCAATGAATGAGTTGTTGGTTCTAATGGCACCTTTAACACTTTATTGGCTATATCATGCAGAGTAAATGTGATTTAAGTGCTTTTCCCAAATAACACATCATGGCAGCCAACCGAGGTTGGCCTGGCCAGGTATAAAACTCATGACCCTTGGATTATGAGTGTGACACTGAAATTTGAGCTACCACAATAACAATTCAGATGCATGTATATTATTGAAATTATTTTTCATCTGTTTAGCAGAGTTTGTTGTCACTCTAGTAGGCATATTTCCAGTCTCGTTTTGATGAAGCTTCAAACATTGACATATATCATTATGTCTAGGATCATTCTAATAATGAGTGAGATCCACACTGATTTCCTGAGTGTGTTACCACTCTAGAAGCAATATTTGTGTTATAGTTTTGATCAAACATGGAATATAAGGTTGTCATAAAAGATCTTGGCTTGTTTCAGCAATGAGCAAGAACCATACATATTTATGATGTGATCTTGCATCTGATTGGTTGAGCTTATTACCATTCTGGAAGTCATAAATTTAATCTGAATTTAATGAAAATTGGAAAATGGGCTTATATCATCTTGTTTAAAACATGAACAGGAGCCATTAATGAGGGATCTTTTAATTGATTGGTTGACCTTGTTACCACTCTTGAAACCATATTTTTGATCTCATTGATTTATTATGATCAAAATTGTTGATGAGTTTGATTATGAGCTGGGGATAATGCATATTAATTATGCCTTTATTTTTAGGGAGATTTTTACCATGATATATAGTAAAATAGGTAGAATCAACATGTTATAATATTTGAGAGATAGTTTACATGGTATAAGTTTTTATAGTACTGCATAAGCCTGCTTAGTGGAGTGCCAGTCAGGTTACCTAAGCAATATCAGGCCCACTTGGGCTGCTTGTTTAGCCATGTTGTTGTGGGTTGGGTTTGTTTTGCATGCTTTGCAGGAACACTTTGAATGTTATATCAGTCATGCAGAGGCAAGCTGTGTGATGTGCCTTGTGAAGTGAACTTGTACCCTTCTGGTCGCAAGACCAAAACTTCAGCGACTTAGTCATCATGGCTTCCCAATTATGGTGGTAGCAACAAGTGTACAAATTAATGGGTTCTAACAGTATTTCATCAAGTTTATTCCTTAGATTCATTTTGTTTACTTTTGCACAGATTTGGTATGTATATGTATATATGTAAATATGGTATAGGGTTCAGTGGCAGCAGCAGAATCCTGGTTACATGTACTGTACGTAGTGTGCTAAGTTAAAGTTGTATTTTGACAGTGTAAAGGAAAAATTGGCTACAAAAACTGAAGGTACAGATTTAATAGTGATTATGTAGCTTTGATGTACATTTAATGTTTGGATCACCAGAGAAATAAACTCGCATTGAGATTTATTTCAGGCAGATGTATTGAAACAGCTTTGCAATTCATTTCACGCCAATTTATGGAAACAGGTAGTTTGCATTATAAAGTTACATGGTAACTGTCACTTAAGTAAGAACAATTTACATGAAAATTATGTAACATATTACTGAATGAGACTTGATTACAAACAGATAAAGCAGAGCTCGCATCTTTTTTGTTAAAATGCTTTAGCTTCTTCAAGATAAAACCAGATTGACCGCTCTGGTGGCCTAGTGGTTAGAGCGCCTACCGTGGATGCAGGTCACAGGTTCGAACCCCAGCTGAGTCATACCAAAGACATACAAAAAATGGTACCAACAGCTGCCTCGCTTGGCACTCAGCATTAAGAAGTTAGTGTTAGGACTGATTGGCCTGGTGTCAGGATAATGTGACTGGGTGGGACATCATGTCACATGTCTGCGGCATGATGTCCCAATGCTAGACATCACTATAAACTGTCACACTGCAGACATTGTAGCGATATGACTGAAAAATTGTTAAAGCTACGTTAAAAATCTAAATTACACATGCATACACACAAAACAGGTTTGTCTTTAATTTTGACTCATGGTGCTAGTGGTTGAAAATTCACTCCACTAACAATGAATGGTGAGTGAAGATTTCACGTGGCCGAATATTTTTTTCAATCACTGACTCATTTCGGTAGGTGCTGTTTCAGGTTTGACCAGTGTTTCTTTTTGTGTTTTCTCAAAGAATATTGATGATTTTTCTGGTAGAAAGTATGTCCTTTCATTGAGCAGTTTGTTTTCTGTTTGTCTTTTTGCGAGCTCTTTTACTCTCACTTTTCAATACGAATAAAAGCTTACCAGCAGGAGAGCAGACTGGTCTCAGTTTGTAATTACTTACAACCGGTATTAAAAGGGTCACAGTATAAGTTCAGGAAAACAACATTTCTCTTGATTGAAGTTAGGTCACTAACTGGTTTTCTTTTATATTTTTATTATAAGTGCTTGAGTTAAAGTTTATTCATGTGAGTATTTCAACCCCAGGTGAGTCATCAACTTCTACATGTGCTGACTTGAAGTTGTTTCACGATTAGTAAAATCAGACGAAGACTGGTCTGAAAAGCTTCAGGTCCAAGCATTGGATTATAATTACATTATGGTTGAGTCACCAAAATACTTGGCTATGAAAAATTAAATCAGATGTATGTATATTAGATGAAATAAAGCTGAAATCACTTAACCTTCTGTCCGCACAAATAATGATGGGATTAGATGATGCACCAGCATCATAGTGTGCAGTATTTCTGATCAGATTTTAATCAGTTTGCAGAGACCATGCTAGGCTCCCACTTAAATGAGACATCATAGGAATAGGTGAAAGACCATTGGGGAGACTTTATAAATTTTAATCTTAATACCATGTTGTAGTTTAAAATAATGATGATGATAATAATGATAATGATAATAATAAAAAATAATAATGGAAATAATAGTAGTAGCAGTACTGCTTGGTCTAAAAAAATCAATTTTCTAGGTTTGTTTACTCAAGATAGACATAAGTTTATTTTTTAAATTATTATTCTTGTGAAGTTTTGACTAAAACAGTTTGCAAGAGATATTATTTTATTATCATCTTCTTCCACAGAAATAACTTTATACATGATTTTGAGCCACCATAATTCAGTGCCAGTTGAGTTCTTTCTCAGATACTTTGACACAATAGCTAGTAATACAGGGCAACATAAATCTCGCTGCTGCAAACTCAGAGTGAAATTTTGCTTCAAAAAATGCTTATTTTCCGAATGGACCATAAAGCAGACCCAGGATTTATTTCCATTTTCTACTCTCTACTTTTGTGTCCAAACAGATGATAGGAACCAAACTGTTTGGTTAGATAAGATGATCTACACTCAGCCTTTTCATTATCTTTTGAAATAACCAGCTCAAAAAGAAACTACATAGCTAAGTAAATGCAGAAATATAGCCAAAAATATAATAATTTTGTAAAAGTAGATGGCGGCAGTGTTAAAATTTTTAACAGAATGTTTTTGAGCCAACTGCCACGTCCAGTGAGAATGCTGTACACCAGCCATGTCCAACCTATGACCCACTGGTCACATCTGGCCTGTGACCTGGTTTTGCCCGGTTACATTTGCATCATACAGTGTGGTTTTTAAAATATGCAGCCTGTGCCCTGGAGAAAGTTGCACATGTCTCCAGTACACAGTATATCTTTACCTAAAGCTTCAACAAATTCTTGACCATTGTCTCTAATTACCTTCAGACACAGGGTGTTGTAAACATGCATGAAAATATTAGGCTATATTATGTATGTATAATTCAATATGGTACGTAAAATATATAGAGTAGTACAGATTCAGGACTCTTCTTGCAGTCGGGTGGTTCTTTCCGGGGCTTTCCTGGGTTCTTCCTCCACCATGTATACTGGCTGCCATGTATAGCCTATCCTGTGCTGAAAAATGGCATTAAACCCTACAACAACAACAACAGATTCATGACCAACTTTTAGGTCAAGTTTTCTTAAGTCATTTTTGTGTGTATGTGTGATTTAGATTTTTAACGTAGCTTTAAAAAATTTTCAGTGATATCACTATAATGTCTGCAGTGTGACAGTTTATAGTGATGTCCAGCACTGGGGCATCATGCCGCAGACATGTGGCATTATGTCCCACCCAGTGACATTATCCTGACACCAGGCCGACCAGTCCTAACACTAACCTCTTAATGCTGAGCGCCAAGCAAGGCAGCTGTTAGTACCATATTTTTAAAAGTCTTTGGTATGACTCGGCTGGGGTTCGAACCTGCGACCTCCCGCACTCAAGTCATTTTTCCAGTTAGCCAAAGATTTCTTTGCAATTGGAGTAAATCCTTAGAGTGATACTAGATATTTGAATGATTGATTTTTTGGTTATCAGGATATGCTTTATATTGACAGTCAGTACTTTGTGAAAACTTAATCTTTTAAATGTACTGAATTTAGAATAAGTCTGCACAAATTAATTATGATAGTTTTATGGATTTTTAGAACAGTTTGCACATATTCTTCAGGTTGGTAGAGTAGAGCGAGATGTACCCCTGGTTGCAGGACACAAGGCAGCTGTTCTTGACATAAACTGGTGCCCACATAATGATCAGATCATTGCTAGTGCTTCAGAGGACTGCACTGTCAAAATTTGGGAAATCCCTGATGAAGGCCTTGTAAAAAATCTGACGGAGTCCGTTGTTGACCTAGTAGCGCATCAGAGACGTGTTGGTCAGGTCGTCTGGCATCCCACAGCTAACAATGTACTGCTGAGTGCTGGTATGTATGATTATCTTAATGGGGACAAATTTATTTTATATTATGTGGTCTGAGTTTATTACATGGGGACCCATTGTAGGATTTACCTATCCCTTGTTAAATTATTTTTATTTTCAATGGTCAGTAGTGCATCACTTTAAGGTGGGCAAGGTTGATAGGAATTCATACTATTTCATTTCCTTTCAGTCTGATCAGAAAGGCAGCTTTATCCACATTTTTTTAAATGCATGCTAAAAGGCAGTTGTATTATACACCACTCCCTCGATAACTCGCGTCCGGATAACTCGCGAACCCGCTTATAGCGCAGTGTCCGGCATGGTCCCAATTTTTTTCCAAATAAAATATATTTTAAAATGCGCTGAACGTGAAAAAAATCACGATAAGAATTGGTAAATTGGTAAATTGAACCTTGATACATAGCTCGTTTTATCATCGGAAATGGTGATTATTGCTCGTAAAGATAGAATCCATATTGTAAAATTTGCAAGTTCTAATAAGATATCACATATTATGTTTGGTTTTTTTTGAGAGAAATAGTTGTCAATACACTGTAAATAAACAGTCTGGTGAAACAGCAATCAACGAAAAATTCTGGTAAATGCTAACAGGTGGCAACAGAGAATGAAATCAACACCAATTAAATGTCTTGCTATGTGAAATTTACATTCTAATCCTTTAATTTCGCTTCAGTGTAAACACTATAATCGCAACGATACCGAATTAGATGATGCTGTGTACGCATGGTTCACACAGTAACGTGAACAAGGTGTTCCCATCTCTGGAACAATTCTCAAGGCCCAAGCAGAAAAAATGGCAAAAAGTATGGAGAATGAATCTCATTTTAGGGCAAGCCTTGGATGGCTTTGGAGATTCCAGTGCCGAAATTCATTGTCGGGAGAGATACGCTCAGCGAATCAGGAAGCCGCATGTAATTATCCGTACCAGCTTAGAGAGATGATCATCCGTGAACAATACACAGACGCGGAAGAGAAATCAAAGAGTAACGCAAAAAAAAATTAACAGATGGTTTCAAAGTGTGAAGTGATATTTGTCAAACATGTCACAAACTGCAAGTATTATCGTGTTCTAATTTACGTTGTTTTAAATTTGCAGACCCATTAAATTCATGTTGGTAATGGTTAACCCTTGTGAATTTATATTTTTTTTCATTTAACTTCTACCGCAATCAAATCTACCTATCGTTCGATCGACATTGTTTTTTCGAAATGAGTGTCGATCTTTTGTATAATAAAAAGTCTACTTTGGATCAAACAATAAAACTAGAATGTATCCAATTCAACACAAAAATTAGTGACGTAGTACACAATGTGCGAAGTCGTACATGTGTTAAGCGAACAGAAACCATGTGGAATAATGTTTTGATGATCTCCTCAATATACTGTAAGTTATCCTGAAGTTAATGTTACTCTTTGAGGAAAAAAGTAAACAAAGTACACCGCTATGAAGAGATATTTATTCACAGTTAATCTTAGCACGATTATTAATTGAGTATTCAACACTGTAACATGCCAACCCACCCCACCCCCCTTTTGCCTCTACGTCGATCCCTTTGTTAGTTTTGTTGTTTGTTATAGGTCCCTCGATAACTCGCGCCCTCGCTTATAATGCGGTCGATATTTTTGGACCCCGTTGTGCACGAGTTATCGAGGGAGTGGTGTATTGTGATATTGTCCATCTGTTTGACTGTCCAGTATCTTGAGCTGTCCACCATCTAATATTTGCCAAACTTTGTGGATGGCTTGCACTTGGGTAAGGAAGAACCCTAGAAATTTTGGTCTTAATAGCTCAAAGGTCAAGGACAATGAAAGAAGAACAATCATTCTGCACAAAACTACAGAACTTTGCCATCTACATATAGTTTGGTGATTCCCAGTATAACATATTTGGAATGCAGGAAAGGCTTTTTTAATGTGGAGTAGTCATCCGTAGATTCAGTTTAGAATTATGTATCATCTTCATGTGAAGTCTTTGAGTAAACAGAGTACCCTGGCATATATTTTTCAAATGTGCCTTCTCTGGGTACCATGTATGTTTAAATGGAAAACCCCTTACCAAACTTTGTGAATGGCTTGCACTAGGTATAAGGAAGAATCCTATCACTTTTAGGGTCAAAAGGTTATGGTCACTGACTGAAAGGAGAAAAATGGTTTCTGCACAACAGCTTGACTTGTTCACTATGAAAAGTTACAAAATTTTGTGGATAGCTTGCAGATGGGCAAGAAAGAACCCTTAGGCTATTCATTTTGGGGTCCAGAAGCTCAAAGGTCAAGATCACTGTGGTTGAAAGAAGAAAATACTTTCTACACAGTAATTAGACTTCTCTACAATCTGTAGTTACCAACATTGTGTGGATGGATTGCACTAGGGATAGGGAAAAACCATATTGATTTTTGGGACCAGAAGGTCAGAGGTCAAGGTTACTGTCACTGTAGAAGAAAAATGATTTCTTTACAATAATATTAGTTTTACATTATGTACCAGGATCAAACTTTGTTGTCGACTGACAACTGGTAGTAAGGAGGAAACCTATAGATTTTGGATGCAAAATTTCAGAGTCCATGGTCACTGTGGTAGAAAGAAGAAAACTGGTTTTCACACAGTAAAATTAGCTCTGCATCACAATCAAACTGCCTTACTGGAACGCTCTCTCTAGGTTGACATTCAGGTCTGGGTTTCTTAGTGATCCAGTATGGAATGATACTGAGTCATTAGGAAACTTCCAGGTTGAGCACTTAAACCAAACCCAGGCATGTTTTCAGCTTACTTAGTGTCATTCTTTATCATGTTACTACCAAGCCATGCAACAGATTTGCCCCGCTGATGATCTTAATGATCTCTTTGCCAATCTTTCCTGTCATTTTTAGGTGGAAGCATGGCTGATACAACATTACATTGATCTGATATTTTTCCTACTGACTGTATGGTCTAGTAACATATCTTCATGTGACTCACTTTGTGCAGTGGATATGTAACAAGCTAGACTTCGGTATGGACAACATTATGGTCACTAGTAAAAGTACCTGATCAGCTGACATCCCAAATAATGTCATAGTATAATAAAATCACTGAAGGTGTTTTGGCTAACTTCAACATGAAAATATTGTTTGGAAAGCTTGTCATTGTCATTAGATGAGCCTGGTTTGTTGGTAGCCCCAAATGGAATGATACTATGTCGATTGCAAAATGTCCCTGGCTTGAGTGCAGTCACCTTGCAGAATATGTTTGTTACTGACTTGATATTCCATAGCGGGTTAATGACAAACCATGCAACTAATAATGATGACATAAATGTGAACATTTTCTTAAGAAGTTGCTTATCATATCATGGCCTTGCCACCAGATGATGATGATGATAGCAAAATATTATGAAAATGGGTTGTTAAGATCAATTCATTACATGGTTTATTAGTGATCTAGTTTGGAATGATGGAAAGCCAGTATGAAAATATGTGTACTTCACATTGTGTGTTATTACACCACCACTGATCTGCTTCTATTATTTTCTTTGTGATGTCTGAATCCATGTATAACATTACATAATGAATCACATGATTGTCACACCTGCAGTAAGGATGGTAAGGCACAGATGTCACTTTTCAGTTGAGGATGACATTATCACTCTGTGGCCTCACAATATAGGGATAGGGCACAGACTGTATACGCCCCTCTACCATCCCATCCTGTGCAGGATTGGGAGTCTGCCCACCAGGCTCAGACTAGGGATGGGTAACAGAATAGTATTTCCTATTATCCCAACTAATCCTTATGGGAGATGGGGCCCTCCACTTCAGGGTCCTTTGTCCTATATGCCCACCAAGCGTTAGTGGCCCTGCTCTCACAGTTCAGGTGATATTGTGGCTTGTGTCCACTGTCACCTCCTCACCAGGTAACATAAAATCACAAGAATAGAGGCACCTCATGATCCAGAGCAGACATGTGATCCCGTCTCACCACCACCACCACTCTGAATTACGGGAGTGCAGTAATGCCTTCGCTGATGCCCAGTTAGTACCTGGTTCAAAGTATGCTAGCTTATGATTATGACTTCTCTATTCTCGTTGACTCCAAGTATGATGTAGACCCATTGATACCTCATACCTGGCCCATGCATTCCTCTCAATTGGTTAACAAGGATTAGGTCTGGTCCTTTAATAAGGCAGTAACTGAAGTCTACCAGAATTTACTCTGAACTTGTGCCTGAAACCATCTGGCACACAGTCAATGAAGATACTTTCCATTTTGGAATTGATCTCAGGGGTGCAGCCGCAACCAGTCCTATTACTTCTTCCTCATTCCTACACAGTCAAGGAAATTTCCCAGAAGTTTGTGGCAGGCCAAAATATCACTAGGCAACATCAAGGCTGGTCCATCCCTTCCTTGATGATGAAACCTTTGGTCTCCATGACCAGTTACCAGCTACATTCCCTGAACCCGACCTACTAAACCTCCACAATTGGATGCTAGTTCATCAATGGGAGCCTGGGCAAGCCTTCCCATCAAAAGAATTGAAGCCATGGAACAGAAAGCCAGGTTATTCATCACCATAGCTGCACCTGGTGACATCTTATTTGGTATGCTGAGAGTCCTTCTTGAATCCAGCCACCTTTCAGCTTGTGATGAAAGCTGTTGCCAAAATGTCCATTTTCTCTGTTTTTCATCATTTATAACAAGAGAGCATCAGCCTACCTACCTAACTGACAAATTAAGCCATACAATATCAATGGGTAATGTATTGTTGCTATTAAAATGTATTTTGGTGGAGGGTAAAACTAATTTTAATTATGCAATAATTACCCATTGTTCTTGTCGAATGCCCTCCTGCCTCCATGTTCTGATGCCCTGGTCGAATCATCTGTGAAAAAGATGAGATCTGCACATGGCCCAAGCCAGTTGCGTTATTGGATTGCATCAAAATGACAATTTCAACTCTGGGGGAGGATGTATTCACATCATATGGATGGTTGTTTTCATCACAAAAGGTAAAGCAGTGCAATAGTGATGTGTAAGTATTACATGATTAAAATTAGTCCCCCCCCCCACAACTACATTACAGTGAGGTTGCAACACTTTAATATTGACAATAACATCGCAAAATAAGGTATTGCCTTAATTTGGTTTGTAGTAACTTTAAAAAAAACACAGTAATGGCAAGAGTTTCTTCTTAAAAGTTGACCATTGATGAAAATTATTTCTAGTGGGCTTTCAGGTATCAAGCTGTATTGTTTTGTAGTTAATTATATACTTAATAATAATAATAATAATAATAATAATGAGGACTTTGTATAGCACCTAATGTTTAGAAGCTCTAAATGCTTTACAACATTTGACAACATTTAAAAAACATATATAATGATATGATCAAAAAATCAAAACAAACACCACGAAATTAGAAAACAGAAAACATGCTGTAAATATTTAAGGTAAGGATACATTATTAGGACTTTAAGACTGTTCTTGCAGTTGAAACAGGTGAGTTTTAAGAGCGCTCTTGAATGAGATCACTGTGTCTCTGTGTCTAAGTTCAGTGGGCAATTTGTTCCATATTGCTGGGCCCTGGTATGCAAAAGAACATTGTCCATATGATTTCATTTTCATAGTGGGAATAATGAGAATACGAGTGTCAGAAGAGGAGCGTAAGTATCTTGCTGGTGTGTATACATGGGTGAGGTCAGATAGGTATGTTGGACTGGAGCCCGTCAGTGAAATGTAGCACAGAGAACAAATTTTGTGTTTAATTCTGGATCGAATGGATAGCCAGTGTAGGGTACAGAGCAGAGGGGAGGCGTGCTCTGATCGTGGTACTCTTAGGATGATCCGAGAAGCTGTGTTTTGAACTTTTTGAAGTTTCTGGAGTAGATATTGAGACGAACCAGACAGAATTGAGTTACAGTAGTCCAGTCTTGAAAGTACTAACGAACACACAAGTGTTTTAGTGGCTTCAACTGAAAGATTCTTGCGAATGGAGCTGATGCGTCTCAGCTTAAGATATGCGGCCTTGCATATGTTCATGACATGTTGGTGTAATGAGAGAGTACTGTCGAGTGTAACACCTAGGTTTCGTACTGACTGTGTGAATTTAATGTTGATGTTGCTGATATTTATTGTCTGAGGTAAAGGATGTGAATGAGAAAGTCTTTATACTGTAATATTTCTACCCAGGTTTTATATGTACAGTATACAGAACAGTTCATGAGATTTTTTTGATTCCTCATGGGGGCTGTAGGTCACCAGGCCAAGTGGTCAAAAGCACTCGCCTGTATAGACCACTCACACTGACATTTGAATAGCCAGTGAATGAAAACCACCCACGGAAAGATAGACATCAAACACAATTTAAGTTGGATATCATTTGAAGAATCAGTCATCTTTATTTCAGTCATGTGCTTGGACAATAAAAAAATAATTCCAGAAGTCCAGTACATTCAGTACATGTATATTTAAAAAAGTTTGATTGGTTTCTTTTACAGTAATTGTACACTTTTATTTTATTTAAAGAAGTCTGATCAAACATATGTACTGACTTGACACACCTTGTTCAGCCTGTCTTGAACAGCATAAATTTTCTCTGTTGTTACTAAGGAAAGGTATTTCTCTGAGATATAGGCAATTAAATTTGAAGTGATGAGTGCTTATGTTTAGAAAACAAACAGAAAACACTCAATTTTACACTGAAATGTTAACTGTGCTTAGTCTTTTATGCAGTATGAGGCTGAACAGCTGAGTTTACACAACTTTGAACCAGTTCAGTTCTGACTGCATGTGTACTGTAAAGGGACTGACATTTTTATTTACGAGGCTAGAATGTTCTTTCTGACCTGGATGTTTTTGTGCTTTCATAACAAGATGAATTTGTTTGAGATAAATTAAGAATGGAATAAGGTCTTTTTATACTACAAATCAGAACAAGGTAATTGTTTTTAAGCATTTGTGATTAAATTGCACAAGCTGTACTGTACCTGATAAATCTTATATCTTGTAAAAAATAACTTGGTAATGCTTAGAGCAACAGTATTTAACAAGCGAAATGGTGAAACATCCGACTTGTAATCTAAGGATTGTGGGTTCAATACTGCCTCAGTGTCACTGTGCAAAATTGCTGCCAGCTCACTGGTCATGGTGGAATAGGGCAAAAAATTAGTAGCCAGCCTGTCTGACCTGGTCTTTTAGGTATATTGAGTCAATTTAATATACAGTTTGGATATTTTATGATATTAAATTATAGAAACCAAAAGTCCAAATGAGATGAGAAAATAACTCGTGTATAGTCTGCATTGAATATATTCTTGTAACTTCAGTTAAAAACTATTGTGTCTATGCAGTGTCTGATGACACATACTACTTCTGATTCCAACATCAGCATATGGATTTATTTTTGGATGCTTCTAAGTCACCAGATCCTAAAAGACCAAACACAGCCAAGGAAAAAATGAACTATTCAAAAGGGATATGATACTATCAAATGAAAACGATGTTTTAACATAGTTGGGCTACATAATTCACGTGGAAACAGAAGTGCATGCCAAGACCATGATAATGAAAATAACTATTCATCTGCTTTCTACTGATGTAGATGCATTTAATCCAGTTCCAGAAATCCACTACTGGAACTCTTCATTCCACATACCTGATTTCATGTGCAATTATACTTAGGACATCAGAGCCTCATCTTTGGAGGCAGAGTCTAGCTCTGATACTGTCATTGATGACAAGTCATTATATCAGAATCCTAAGTCTTTTTCTGATGAAGATTCACACTTGTCATCAAATGTCAACAACAGATTCTGATACCCAACCTCTGGATGGGTTATGTATCGATCTGGATCAGCTGGACAGTAATCATCATTGTCACGGTCAGCAAACAGTGGTCATATTATGCTGAATTTATTAAAATGTAATAAATTTTACATCTGATATAAATATATTTTTTTGCTTTTCTTTATTTTCCTTGTCGCATTATATAAATACTAAAGGCTGATATTCATGTCTACCTGCATTTTCCAAAGAGTCACTGACTACATTTTGTCTTCTTGTATTATGAAAAATAGGATCAGTTGGTTATGTACAGAACCAGCTGTATTTTCAGGTCACTGGTCTTGTGGATTTTTTTGGCAAGTTTCACAAACTGCTTGGTGTGTCCTTGGGAAAGGCACATTACTCCCATTTCCTTGGCATGATATAGCCAATAATGTGTTAAAATACTGTTAAAATGCGACAAGAACAAAAAATTTAACAGTAGATCAACAGGTCACCTCATTATGCTCAAGCAGTTTTTTGTGAAACATGATTGAAATTTATGATAAACATTTTCAAATTTTTCTTCCAGGTTCTGATAATAAAATTTTCATTTGGAATGTTGGAACTGCTGAAGTTTTGACAGAGATTGATACACCTGACCTTACACTGTCAGCTTCATTCAATTACAATGGCAGCAAGCTAGTGATAACAAACAAGGACAAAATGATGCGCCTAATCGATCCCAGAACAGGAGAAATCACAGCTGTGAGTCACTTAGCCACAAATATACATTATCAATAACAAATTTTGAATTTCCCGGTGATTTTATTTTTGTTTCCTTCTTTATGCTCATTGTGTCATTTTGGTTTCTTCGTTTCTATGATCATTCATTAAAATGTGTATAGTCTAATCCAGGGATTGAAATGGATTGTAGGCTGGGAGAGAGTGAGTGAGATGGAAGGGATGGCTTGAAACAAATACACTTCTTCTGATCTTTAGAAAAAACGTAAGTTTACATGTGCATCAAGGCCATTACACTTTTTGGGGAATTTTAGTTGATGTTCTGTCTCTAATTGAGAAAATAAATAATTACATATTTAGTTTTTCATACAACGAGAGAGAGAGAGAGAGAGAGAGAGAGAGAGAGAGAGAGAGAGAGCATTTTTACATGATAATAAGAGAATTTAACATGAAATGTGTTTCTCAATCCAAATTGGTTCTTCAAAAACTTGCATCTTTTTAGTTTTAAGGTGTGTTGTTTTGTGACATTTTCGTTGAACAGTTAACGTACTTTTTGAAACCTTGAAAGTAGCTGGTACATGTAGTAACTGTCCTGACTGTATGTTATTGACTTGAGGCAGGAAGTTACATTAATAGGCATAGAGCTGACTTAAAAGTAATCATGTCGCTTTTTGGGCAGTGCCTGTTGATGCATGTAGATTCGCAAAAAAAGTGAGAACAGAAAGAAACTTTGTTTTTTATTGACACCACTTTGTTCATGACATCAATGGTCACTGACAGAGCACGACAGTCAGTACAGTGTACACAATTCCACACATTTAAAATATTGTTATACTGTGTCATAAACAGTGTTATTTGCAAACTTTAAGGGTAAAGGTTCAGAAGAATGGTAGGGGTGTTATTCTTGCCCAAGCTGCTATACCCTAATTGACTGCTGGTACATTGTTTATTGTAAAATTAGAAGGTGTGAAGTTCATGCCCTTTGGTAATTATTTATGGGTAGGTGATTATTTTATTGATTGATTTAATGGATAGGTGCGGCTTTGTTCCTGCATTTAACAAAGAAAGCATGTGGTGTCATTGTGGAATGGTTGAGACAGCCCAAGGTGAGAAAACTCATTTTGAATTGACTGAGTTTGGTTGAATGAGCTCTGCTGTGGTATGTCCTTTTGTCAAGTGGTGCACATGGATTGAAATTTAGACATTTTAGGGATTCAGTTGTAAATGGAATGAATGATTCACCATATCCTAGTATTTTATACTATGTTTATAATGAAAAGAAGCCAACACAGATTTTGGTCATTTATTATTCTTTATGAAACCCAGTGTGTTATGTATATTCATGGGTAATCTTTTTACACACAATGGACAAAACTGGGGGTAGTACATGAGTGTGTGTTAAACTTGGAAGCTTGTTATGTTTGCTGATTTACAGTATATAACTTTCCATTTCTGTATCAGCTAACAGGTATCTATACATGCAGTCAATCAGCAGGGATGTAGATTTGTAGCCAGGCATTTTTTTCTGATGTACACTCTTTCATGGACAGAGGTGGGAAGAAATCAATGAAATTTAAAATCTTGTATTTTTTCCTACATTACTCATGTTTGTCATTATGTATCTCTAGCTAGGCCACTGATAAATACCACAAGAAATGTTACCATTATATAGTTTGTACAGGTAAAGGTATGAAATTGACATCTGCCATGGCCGGTTTTACTGTCAGGGGTTTCCATCCTTCCATCCATCCATCCATCCATACATACTTTGAAGGGAATTTTTGTAGAGAAAAATTTGTTACAATTCTATTTCCAGGAAATGGACATGAATTTTTTTAAAATTCTTATTTCTAATTAAATGACTAGATTTTCCAACACTTTTTGACAGGAAGTCCAGGCACATCATGGGGCCAAGCCCAGCCAGGCTGTGTACTTAAAAGATGGTAAAATCTTCACCACAGGATTCTCCCGCATGAGTGAAAGGCAGTATGCTTTGTGGGATGAGGTAATGTCACTAATAGTCTACATCTCTGTTAGAGGATAAATATCTCTACAGTTATCCTTTTCCCCTTATCTGGAGCATAGGTAAATATTTGCTACCCATTTTTGTATCTGGAGTTTTATTTGCTCTTTTCTTTGAATTGTTATATTAGAATAATTTTATAATAATTTCCATTACAATGTGAAATTATATTTTATAATAATTTCCACCTCAGTGGTAAATGCAAATGTAATAAATTTCGTGTCAGTGTGAAAATAGAATATTTTTATAATATCTTCATTTTCATTGTGAGATGTTGCAGAATGTGGGAAAATTCAGACACAAAAAGGTCACCTAGTATAATCACACCACCAGCATGTACCCAGTGTCTTTGACAAGATCTCATTTTTCTCTTTCATTTGGCTATGATAAGGGAGTTTTCTCTCTCCTGCTTGCCTCACCACCCCTCCTGACCTCATAGACATTGGAGCATCTTAGGTGGGGATTTCAGTGGGACTTAGGTTGACCTTCCAGTTAAGACACCAGAGGTGCTGGAAATTAAGGCCCATATGGTCATCACCAAAGTCTTGCACGCTGACTGTTCTTCAGCAGGTGAGCAGGTAAATGAGGAATCTTTCTCTTCAGCTGCACTGCAGTGATTACTGAAGCACAATAGCCCAAGCATCAACACATAAAGGCTGAGATTCTCTCTGGAAGTTTTATTCTCAGTGGCATCTCAGGACCTAACGAAGGAACCAGTAACACTGGTCCCAAGCAGCCAGTCCTACCTGTTGAAACCAGCCAGGAAGTGTACTTATCCTATCTGCCCTTTGGGACTTTTCCCCTAATTCTTCAATAAGATGCAAGCCCAACAGTCTTGGAAGCAACACCAATTCAAGCCTTTTCTCACCTGTTGTCAGCTAGACTAGGCAGTTGGAATGGTCAAGAGAAGAGGTCTGCAGACTTGTTCCTCTTCCCTAACAAAGAGGAAGGTGGAGGTGCTAGAGACTTATGACCTTTCTTGCCATGCATCCCTCTTCTAGGGATACCTGTGGGTACTCATCTGGCCATCTTTTCAGAGGTTTTGTGTAGCATAAGGGAAGATACATGGGTCCTTTCTATGTGAAAGGAAGGCTGCTGGCTTTTTTTCTAGGAACATGTACTTTTTTCAGTCAAATCTGTTCAGTTAGACTGTTGTCACTTGATAGTTGTCGAAACTTTTACCTCAAAATTGATTTTTAGGCTTAAATATTTAGCTCTGCTAGTCATTTCATCTGACACCCAATATAGCCACCACAGTAACCATCTTCAAAATTCTGTTATTGTTACTCCTTCAGAACTGAAAGTCATATCAGCATTGCATTTTCACCTAAGACTTGTTATGGTTTTAAATATACATTGTTCCTATCCAGCATCCACCATTAAAAATGTTGTTATTGCTGCTTCTTTCGTTAAAAAGTCATATCAACTTTGGTCTTTTTACCGGATGATTTTTCATGTCTACTTGATCCTAAATAAAAATGGTAGCGTTCAGACATCAGTATCACCACAGTGGCAGCCATAGCTCTAAAACCTTGTGGCTTCTCCTTCAAATGGTAAATTGTATTGACATGAGGTTTTCACCAGAAGTTTAATTTTTATATCTAGTTGGTCAATCCATCCTCAGACCATCATGGCAGCCAGCTTTTAAATCTTGTTATTGCTGCTACTGAACAGAAAGTCATATTGTCATCGGGTTATGGTATCTAGTTTTTCCTAATGAAAATGATGCCAATCTCACATCCAGTGTGGCCAACATAGCGACTATATTGAATATCTTGTCATCACTACTCTCAAATTGATAGTCATATCAACAGTGAGTTTGCACCAAAAGACTTCTAATGATATCTGGTTAGTCCTAAACACAGATCATGCCAGTCTTTTAGTAAATATGGCTGTGATGATGGCCATCTTAAAAAGATTATCACCACTTCTCCTGAATGGATGGTCATTTTGTTTTTACTAGAGGTTTTTTAATGATGTTTAGTTTGTGTGAAATGGAAATGATGCCAGTCTTGTATCCATTAAGGCCATCACAATAGCTAATTTGAAAATCTTCACACTCAAGAATATCAGAGATGGTTTCAACACTCATCAGATGAAGATGAAATTGTCTCATCTTGAATTCCTGGATTTTTTCCAACAGTGTCATCCCCTTTGAAGAACTTGTGTTATGGTATGTGATGGTAGGTGCAATGCTTTAGTCCCATGTAATAAATGACTGGATACTAGCCTTCTATTTTTAGTGGAGCTCATATTGGGAAATAATATATGAAATGCCTTTGTCTTCTACTTGAGTTTCAGCTTGTATTAATCAGAAATTAAAATTGTATTAAATAATAAGTTTTTTCTAGGTTCAACACCATTGTTTGTTGAACAACTGCAGTTTACTGAATCTGGATTCATGAATGAATGAGCCAGTTTTATACATGTTAAGTAGTTTGTTGTATTTGTTTGAACAAGTCATTGTTGGTGCAAATCTTATAAAGTTACAACTGTCAGTATTTTGCATTTTTGTGAACTTCATAGAATTCTGTGTGATTTTCCTACTAGATTTTCCCAATTTCAAAATGCATAGATCACATCGGAACTTAAAGTCTATATACTGCAGATTTGGTTCATAATACAAGTTTGTTTCTTTAAAATTGTCTTCATGATTTATTCTATGTTAGAAATTTCCTTAAAACCATGTTCACATGTGTTATTGGTAAATGTCAGCAAGAAGTGATAAGTGAATTCAATGCATGATTAGAGTTTCTTAGTCATTGCAGATCCTGCATGAGCATCCCATGTGTATGTCCAGGCAGTATGATTCCATTACCAATTTTTTTATCATGTAAATATATGTAACACTTGGAAACAATATCACTACAGTCTTAGATTTGTTTTACTTAATCTGTCAGATAAATTTAACAAAGAAGTCTTACAAACTGTTAGACATTTTTAACAAAGAATTCTTACAGAATGTTAGATAAATTCGACAAAAGGTCTTACAAACTGTCACATATTCAACAAAGAAGTCTTACAAACTGTCAGACATTTTTAACAAAGAATTCTTACAGAATGTTAGATAAATTCGACAAAAGGTCTTACAAACTGTCACATATTCAACAAAGAAGTCTTACAAACTGTCACATATTCAACAAAAGGTCTTACAAACTGTCACATATTCAACAAAGAAGTTTTATAAACTGTCACATATTCAACAAAAGGTCTTACAAACTGTCACATATTCAACAAAGAAGTCTTACAAACTGTCAGATATATTTAAGGGCTGTTCCATTAAAACATATACCCCCCAGGGGGAAGGCACTTTCAAAATCAACCAACCCACAACAGAAGCAGTTTAAAAAAATTATGATCCACTGTCAGATATGTTTTAATCGAAAAACACTGCCCCCTAGAGAAGCATATTTTTTTACATAATTTCTGGCTATGGGTTAGTGGGTGGTAGAAGCGATTTTAATATTGGGTTGGGGACAGAAGCGATTTAAATGACAGCTGGCTGGAGATAATCTACTGAATTCTTATAGATCATATAATCTACTGCATATTTTTATTTGTATTCATTCATTATAATCAATCTTTTGTCCTTTTGTTTGTTTGTCTGTCAGCCATGTATGTCTCTGATACTGTGAAATCACAAATTTTCTTGGTGGCTTATTATTTGTAGATGTCATTGATCAGTCCCTTAATAACTACTAATTTAATGTCCATGAATATAGATTTTATATTAGGGATTTCTATTCTAATACAGAAATCATGAATTTGTATCCTTACTAAACTGTGTGTTTACTAAAGTGATCACTATTGTTTTGCTATTTTTCTTTGTTCTCAGGCATGCTGCTTTTGATTACAATAATAGTTAAATCTTGTATTGCTTTAAATGTGTGGTCAGATGCTATGATTCTCTTATTATTTTTTTCAATAAATGTTTTGGTAAACGTATAATAAATGATTTGTCAGAAAAAATCATTAATGCCTGTGAAAGTGATGTCGCATTATTTCTGCCAACTTTTACACTATATCATTTCTTGTAAGGGATCATCCATAAAGGACGTCCGCAAAGATGGGGGGAGGGGGGTTGTTCAAATGCGGACAAGGGGGGAGGGGGTTTAAAGGACCTTGCGGACGTCCGCACACTAGTATTTTTTGTTTTGATATTCTGTGTTGAACAGCTGCTTTATACCTACTGCATGTATTTGAATATGTTTTGCAGACGTCCTTTATGGGTGATACCCAAGTATAAATTATTTGGTAATTTCAATTTGTACGATTTGTGCCACAGAATATATATGAATGGGTTGGCATTAATCATAGGTCTGGCCCCCAGTGCCTGAGGTTGACTACATGGCCCACATATCAACCCTGCTAGATGGGGACGTCCACAGTCGGGGGGGTGGGGGGTGGTAAGCCACATGCGAACAAAAGCGGACAAGGGGGGGGGCTAGCAAAACAGGTATTATCTGTGGACATCCTTTATGGACAACCACTAAGAACATATATTTCAGTTACCGACGTCTTATTTTTATGCCTTGTTGCAAGACTAATATAAAGTTTAAAAAAAAAATAAGAAATATAGCAAGTCAAACATTTTTATATCATAAATTATCTTTTTAAAAATGGATGAAAGTCAAGGAATCATTTTTTCCCAGAGTATTCGTAAAATCAGTGTCATTGCAGTTAACTGTATTGTCAACAGCATCATCATCATCACTGATGGTCTAGCAGTAACATTCTGCACTTTTAATCCAGTTGTCACAGGTTCTATCTCCCACTTCTAGTCTTTCATACGACTTATACATATGGTATAAGATGATTGTCTTGTGATACAGATCTGAGGGGCTTCCAAGGGAGAGTGGTACAAGATGCTTGTCATGTGATTACTTGCCTCCGATGTGTTCTTCCTCCACCTAATATACTGTTAACCCCCCCCCAAAAAAACCAAACTAAATCAACCAACTAATCAACTGTGGCAACAGCAGCAAAGTTACTAGTCCATCATTTCTGCCACAGCTGTATGAGTTTATAAACTTTTACTCTAGTAATTTTTGTAAACCTTTGAATATTGTCAATTATGCCTTTCTGATAGTTACCTAAAAGTCATCATCAGTTGGTACAAATGGATTTTTCATGGTAAACATACGAGATCGAGAAATCTTGAGCAATCCTGCATCACACGCTGCCAAAAAGTTTACATTTTAGCTCACTTAAAGTTTTTCTAGCAATGTCCATTGTTCCAACCAGAACTGTTATAACTTATTCAAGCTATATTCACCATTATCTGGAGATGTGCATCTGTAATAAATATTTGTAACAAAAGTATGAGAATGCATCAGTGTTTTTCAGTGATGCATATGAACTGAGCAACAACCAGAATCAACAAACCAAGAAATGAAATTATTCACATCTCTCAGGCAGAAGTAGTGTATAATCATAATCTGCCAAAAGATTTTTCAATCTTTAAATTTGCCAAATTTTTTTCCAATCATACCGATTCAGTGGGCATAATCACCAGAATGGACAGAAACAGATTGAAACAGATATAACCAGAAGGTTAAAATCGATTTGAGTAGCTAAATTCATGTGGTTTAGTTAACTGTACACCCTTTATTGTCTTCCCTTTGATGTAATTTCTTACTGAAGCTGAGAAAATAATGTTGCACACATCAAAAAAGAGGCACACTTCTACTCATCATTGTTGTTATTATACTTCTCCATTCCAGCCTGTTCTTATGATCTTGTCCCCCCCACATACTGTTTGTCTTGTTTATGATATGTATCTAAATTTGTCACTTACTTTTCCTACTACTATACTGTTTGTGAATATTCATATCAATGTGAAATGCAACGGGGAGACTAAATCCAAGATAGAAAACCTCTACAGTTCTGGATGTATTCTGCTTGGATTCCATGTTTCTGCACAAAACTCAAAGTTCAAGACTCGCTGTACTAATTCAGTTACCATTGTAAACCTGTGCAAACACCATGATATTAAAATTCAGTAACATAAATTTTTGAGTGCTCATGATCACATTTGTATCAGTATAGACACATCTATGAAGACAGCTTTTGTGAAAGAAAACCATAACAGCTGCACCATTTTCTGGATTGACACAAATTTGAAATGTGTGCTTTCAATACTACACAGAAGAGTCAGCTGCTGATTTCAGTAACGAGTCTTCCAAACTCAGGTCTGTAAAGTGACAGAAATTATGTTAAGAAAACAATGTCCCTTACTTTTATCAGTTACATGTAGGACAGGCTCTCAAAAGATTCTTTTTACTAAAATCTTACTTTCATTATCAACCAATCAGGGACAATCAAACCATGTATACTCTATTTTATCTTCACTGATTTATAGTATGGTTCTCGTTCTTTCATATCTGTAGTAATGCTAGTCCTTCAACAACTCTCAATGGTTGTATGCCTTTTTCGACCATGCTGACTGGACACACTATAAGATAATGTTCAAGTAACAGAAATACCATGGGATAACCAGAGACCAATAAAATCAAATAAAATGGTTAAGTTATCTACCCTGCAGGGATGCTGCCAGGATTTCAGGATTTAATCAAAGTTTTGTGTGTGTGTGTGTGTGATCTCCAATGAGGAAGTGGTGGCAGGAGGAATAGCCATTGTTAAATATCTCCCTAACACTTAAATATCTGTCACTCTTTCTTACTGTTCCACTCTGTTAAGGCTCTACTGAAATCAAAATACTCAAAGAGATGTCACCTCTAGTTGTATAGCGATTATTACTGTGATGTCATTGGGCATGGTCACATGGTTGTGGTGGGGTCTTGGTTGGGATGGCAGAAAGACCATAGGCTTACTCCGTATTTTACAGCCAATTACGATGTTGTCAAAAGAATTAAAATTTTTCTAACAATTCAGTTGGACTCGGATTATATACTTGATTCATAGTCAATGAATAGGTTCTAAAATTGATGTGTTTATTTTGGAACCATGTTCCTCCATCACATTCAAGATCTGAATATACCAAAGGTGAAATTAGAACAGTTGCATCCTAAATTACTATCATGGCTACTTTAAATGTTATTTAATGTGAGACTTTAATGCCAGAACTCATAGGTTCAGTGATTTTTGGGTTAAAAAATGAATTTCTTCCCAAACAACTCAATTTGGTGCAGATTACATTGTTTTTTAATGATACTGAGAATTCTTGATGTGTAAAAATTGCACAAGAAACGAACAACATCAGATCAGGAAATTGATACCACTTGGGAAAAACTGATAGGGATACGCAGAAATAATCATAGTATTATTTAAATGGAATATGTGGTTACAATACGAGTGCTGGTTCTACAACTTTGCAAAATACATCTTGTACAACTATTCTGTTGTTTCTAACAACACTCTGTAATATGGCCAGAGATCTCGGAAACGCTTAATTATGCGTATTTGGACGCAAATTTTTTACTTGGGACGCAGAAAATCTACCACACAGTAGTCCTCCGTACGCACATCTTTGTTGCAAACAGGAAAGTTTTGCGGCAGAATAAATATGTTTTAATCATTATGAAAACTGAAGCAATGCTTTTATTTTAGTTTGTTGCTGACTTCTTTGATCAAAGATTGCCGGCTTGCTTTGATGAAGGTGTGTGTTATTGAAGGCGCCGCTAAAGGCTCCCTTTGAAGGGCCAAACAAATACCCGTTTGTTATTGCTGCGGCAACATCAAATAATTGTAGAACATTGAGACAATTTTTTTTTTTTTTTTTTAATTTCCTGAGTATATGTCAGTGCTTCAGAGGTAATCAGTGTTCACTGAAGTTGCAGCAAAACTATTCTTTTTTGTTTTTCATCTTTTTTTTAATTGCCGTCGTGTGGTCGACTGTAGTCATTTCACGTTTCCGCCCTCAGAGGTGGTCGATTGTAGCTAGTCAGTTGCATGGCTAGTTTGATTATATTACAGCATACAGTATCAAGGCCAGATATCAGCATAAGCGGATTTATGATATAACAATGCACTGTTATTGTGGTTTGTCAATATGAAGTAAGGATTTGTTTATGTAACAATAGATTCCAGTGCATTTTTATATCCAAGTTTGCGGCTTCCTGTCATGGTGCCTTTGAATTTCTCCACTCCAAACCCAAGACTGTATATACCGTTTTTATCAGCCAAAAATGTTGTCGCCAAAAATATCGCCAGATGGTATATTTTGTTGCCAATAAGGAAAACAAAATCACAATTTGCAACACTGGCGAAGCCCAATGCGATCACTGTTATTGATTTCATTTCCGATTGTTGCCGTATAAATATTGCCTGCGAACTCGAAATCAAGAGACTTGGACAAAATGCCATTTGCAAATTTAGACAAGTATTTTGGGGTTAAACGGAAAAATGAAGAAGATTTCAAAGAGATTCAGAACTGTGCTAAAGTTGCTAGAACTGATAGTTCGGATGTGACAGTAGCCAAGTGTAAGAAGAAAGTACGTGATGCCTGGCTTAGTGGGGACTGCAACTTTTGCTGGTGGGACTCCTATTTTTACCAAATTAGGAGTCCTGGACTCCTAGTTTTAAAATCCTAGCGAGACCTCTGATGGCAATAATTTTTGCACACATGAAGTTGTCCCACTTTATACTTTAGTCTCTTGCTAATTAGTAGTTTTAGATTTTACAACAAAACTATGCACATTTTACCTTTATCACACCTTTAATATATGATCACAAATATTTAGACTGTAAGAAAATAGAAGTTACAATTTTATTAAAAGTATTGGTACCAGTAAAACTAAAGGAGATGGTAAAAAAGAATCAGGATGAAACAGATTAGTAGTGTAGTAAAGAATCCATATATCAGAATGACATAAAGTATTTTTTCATCAATTTCATCATTAGTTAATGACACTGCTTCAAAATGTTGTGTACTAGATAACAGTAATCCAATTTGTAATACAAATACCAAATGATGGCTTGGAACTAAGTGCCAACAGGTCTGCAGAAAATATCAACATCCTCAAAATATACATAGGAATAACCAAACACAAACAGGACAAATTTTATCCATCTTGCTTTGAGTTTACACAGTTCAGTCAGTTTCTTATGCTTAATGTCATTTAATTTTTGCACATAGAGGTATGTACTTCATTTGGTAATACATCTGCATGATATGAAAGTTAGTCTCGTTATTCTTTTGTTGCCATAGTGGTTCTGCTAACTAGAGATCTACACACACTTAATTATGTTGTATGGGGATTCTCTGATGTTCCCTATGAGCATTAATATGTTGATTGTTTCTGAATTTAATATGATCCTCCTCCTCTGTGTACGAATATTATTCTGTGCTGGGAACTCCCTTTCATTGCCTGCTGTCTGAAGTGCATATGCATAACTAGCCTGAACAAGTTACTGTTCTTTATGGTTGTGCAATTTTCAACATCTCACAGGTATGGCCCCATGGCCATGGGTATTCTCTTCGATATCTCTGTTCCAAAAAGAAAAGTTTTCACGAACATGAACTCTGCCAAAGATTCACTTCCATGAATCAGTGCTTTGCTGCCTCTTATGCCAGATTTTTTCTCTTCCATAATGCTGTATTAGGGTTTTAAGTCCAACATTCCCATAGTCTGCTTGTTCAGACATGAGTATCTTGAATAAATATAACCTGCATCCTGTCCATCCAACATGTACATCGGACTCGTACTCAACATCAATTTTGGGCCAAAAATCACACACTGGTATTTCCAGTGACATTTTCCCAATGTCCAACAGACTGATATACATGAAATTCATTGTCATCATAGCTATCACCAGCCAGTATTTGCCGACTGAAAACGTCGTCTGACGACAAACCCTGTTGTGATTCAGCCATTTTGGTTTCCTGTGTGGCCCTTATTTGAAACATGCATTTGTAAAACTTCCATAATGAAAGTAAGGTTAAAACTCCCATAAATGCTTGTTCCAGGGCCAAATGAACCAATCAAATTTAGTTTAGCAGCCATTCATGTCGAACCGAAGTATCCAGCTATTTTAACGTTAGCCTTCCTGGATTTCGCATCAAGCGTTGCTACACTGCTACTGGCAGCCCGAATTACGTCGCGAAATGCACTTTTAAAGTTAAAAGTTGAATAAAAATTGCATACTGCGCAAAGCAAGTTTTATATTCGCGACGTTGAGGTAATTTGGGGAGCGCGTATTACTGCTTTAAAAGTGCTCGAATTCGTACAAATTAGGTGCACTTGCGTGTACTGGCATCATTTTCTGACCCAATGTTTTATTCACGTTAGACCGCTAGGAGGGGGTTAGATGCGATTTTAAATATATATTCGTTATTTTTTCTGACAACCCCACCAGCGATTTCTCATTTTGTTAACACAACCCACAACAGAAGTGATTTTCCTAATCAACCTTCCACTGTCAGAATCAAAATAGTTTGAGAAACAACCTCCTACAGAAGTTTTTTGGAAGTGCCGTCCCCGGGGGGGATATATGTTTTACTGGAACAGCCCTAACAAACAAGTCTTCCAAACTGTCAGATATATTCAACAAAGAAATCTTATTAACTGAATCCTGATGTAATAAGTTGTAAGTGATGCACAGCAAATGAAACATTTGCAAGATTAGTTGGATGTGGCATGCATATTTTAATGGCTATCAGCTGTTGAGGTGGTAGATAGGTTGAAAAGTTGAGTATCTTAGAGTCACTTCAATTAAACAAACCTTGTTAGTTATTGTAAACCATGTAGACATTACTGCCTTAGTCCAGACCAGCCCCTTACAAAGCATCTAATTTGATCAAATGTCAAGAGGAGTCCTGTAAAGAATATTTCATCGTAATACATGTCCAAAGTCACTTTATATATAATGTCTTTTATCATTCTATCAAAATGTACTAGCAGCTACCTCGCTTGGCGCTCAGCATTAAGAGGTTAGTGTTAGGACTGGTTGGCCTGGTGTCAGGATATTGTGTCTGGGAGCAACATGATGCTACATGTCTGTGGCATGATGCTCCAGTGCTAGACATCACTATAAACTGTCGTACTGCAGACATCTTAGCGATATGACTAAAATATTGTTAAAGCTACGTTAAAAATCCAAAACACACACACTCATTCTGTCATATGTCCAAAGTCACTTTGTTACTGTCTTATTTTTTCATCTTGTATTATGTTCAAAGTCACTTGTATATAATGTCATATTTTCAGTTATGTTCAGAGCAGCTCTGTAAACAAATTCACCATAAGTAAAAATAATTGCTTTCACAAAGAGGATTTTGGATACAGCTTCTTTTAAGTGTATACATAGCTAAAATTCGACTGCAATTTTAATCCATATCTTCAATCTCTACACATTTTTATCATGACAGATGGACATTCTCAATAGGAATAACTGGAGATATTTTCAAAAAAATCTTGTAAGGACAAAGATGTACAAGTATAGAACTGATTTTCTTCTGTTTGCAGAAAGACCTGTCCAAACCAATGGTAATGGAAGAAATTGACAACAGCAATGGAGTCATCTTTCCGTTCTATGATGCAGACACAAGTATGGTGTATCTTTGTGGAAAAGTAAGTAAATTTTTTTCTTGGTACCTACACCAAAATAATGATTGCATGTCTGTTCATCCATCCATCAGTTGTATCTTTGCATAACATACAGCATATTGTCTGTCATATAACACATCATATTGTTTGTTGCTATTGTTGATGTTATGGGTTTAATGCCATTTTTTCAAGCAGCAATAGCTTATCCATAGCTATTGTTTAGCTTTCTTTTTCGTGCTGAAGAAAGGCACCATTCATTTGATGTGCATACATCTTCCATTTTAGTGAAGAAATGTCAGAATGATGCAATTCCTTGTGCAATTGACCTTGTCCTTGATATGTTATGTCCAAATAAGGATAGATAGTTCATCTTTTGTAATGACATTGACCTGATCAGACATGTGCCAAATTCACCAGAAATTTTTTTTTGCCTGTGGCAGTGTTTTTTAACTGCAGTTGTGGCTTCGCCTCTACAATTATTAATCTCCAGTGGTATTTATATCATCCATTCATTTTTTCGCAATCTTTATGTGGCAACCTTTTCCTTCAGGTTTCATTTCCTTCAGGGATTTAGGGTTACTTCATGTACACCTGCAGGGGTCAGATACACATGCTATCAAAATCATTTTGTATCTAGATACTGGTAAGTCACTGTATGCAAGGAATAACAGCAGCTTGCTAACGAGACACTATGTGTTCTTCAGTCTAGATTGACACCACAAGAACCACATTGTATATGGTATCTATACTAGATATTCGATTCACCACATTGAATTTGTTCATATTGCTGTTGTATGTATGTATACTTCCTTTTTTCAATAAAATTAGTATAAAACATTGAGAACTCTCTTTCATACATGGATAAAAGACAGGGTAATTTATTCTGCTGTTTACTACATCTATAGAGAACACAGGGGTGTACTCAGGACAGAGTACATATAAACAAGTTGTTATGCCTGACACATTTTAATTTATTTACTTTATAAAGCAATAATATCCACACAGACTGTGTGAAAATGTGGCAACAAGAAGTCTTCTTGGGACACTCATCCAGACTATTAAATGTTCCAAATGTGCAATAAAAAAAATCATTGTACCTTTTTGTAAATCATGGTCTGCAGAAAGCTGGAATCTTGCAGACTCTAGCTGCACTTATCTGAGAAAGAAGAAATTTCATTCTTCTTCTTCATTGGAATTTCCTTGCATCTCATTTACAGAAGTTAAGGGGTCTTCTGACTGGAATAACCCTCTCAGCATGTTGCTACCTCCCATTGAAAGGAAATGCAGCAACCTTGTAGCAGTGTGTCTCTGCCTTCCATGGAGAATGTGCACCACTCATTCCATAGCATGTCACTGCCTCCCATTGTGGGGGAGATAAACCTCTCACCTCTTTGTGTGTTGCTGCCTCCCATTGTGGAGGATATGCACCACTCATGGTGTGCTACTGCTTACCATTGAGGATGAGTTGCACTGCCTATACCATAATGTGTTGCTGCCTCCCTTGGAGGAGGAGATGCACTGCTCTTCTTGTTGTATGTTGCTACCTTCCATCAAGGAGAATATGCACATCCACCACCCTGTCAGAGGTAGCAAGTCACACCCTTCCACTGGGAGGGATCAGTACCACACCTTCCTTTGTGATGTATCAGTTGATGATTCTGTATCCTCTGATCATCACACTATGGCCAAATGGTATGGAGATTGGATTCAGACTTGAGTTCCCCCCTCTACCCAGACCACAAAGTTAAAGATTAGTCCCACTTTCTCAAAGTCCATTTCAATCAAGCCTCTCCAAAGTGCTATGTGCAGATAAGCCACTTTGGATGAATGGTCTAAAGGTTAGATGTTTTTAGGTCAACTTAGACCTGATTTGAATGTTAATCTCCAGTGTCCTCCAGTTTATTTAACTGATAGATGACGTGTGTTGAATAACACTTATGGAGTCATATTTTGTAACATCACATTCGACACAAGTCATCACAATACCTGCATTAATAACACCATCATTCACCCAAACTTTATAGATTCAGTTCTGAACTACAAGCTCAAGGTCATCCAGCAAAAAGGGGTTCCCATGTGGCAATGTTGGCAAGATGGTGAGGTTTATTTACAGTCATTGACTTTGATCAGGTGCCTAATCCTTAATTGTTGAAAACTTAATGCTTTGATAGTGGGATTTAAAGCACCTAAGAACCTAATTATTTAGATTATGGTAGTGGTATTATCTCAAACATGTGGAAAAAGAAGTTTATTTCTGATTTCCCCATTTATGCCAGATGTTAGCAATAAAAAACTTAATATTCAGTTAATACAGTACAGATTAAACCTGATTGCTTGTACGTGGAAATGAATGTTGGTTGTTACGTGTAGGCTCGTACAAAAATAACAAGAGAAAAGAGTGAAGCCAACAAGCTTTGTAAATTTTAACAAAATAATTTATTTCCCTAGAAAACAATGTAAAAATTGGAAATAGGACTTACGGTTTGTGAATATAACCCAAACATTAATCCTAGGATAGAAAAATATAAGTCCTATCACTAAACAGTTCTAATAGAATCAGGGTTCAAATCTCGGTGAAATTCCAATATGGAGGTGATGACGTCAGATGATGTCTGTACTGATGGTAACAGATTCTCGATTGAATCACAGTTTATAATGTTTTCCGTTAAACTCCAGAATAAATTTCCACTGAATTTCTTTCTCCCAGAACTTTTATAAATATAAAGCACTTGTTTAGTTTTCTAGAGAATAAATTATTAAATCCCCAAAAAATGATGAACTTCAAACAATCTAGCAGCAACAATAAAAACCTCTTGAGCCCTCAAGGTTTAAAATACAACTCACTTGAACTAGTAGAAAATGGCTGTTTTAAGCCTCGATTTTAGATAACGTGGTGGTTCACATGACAGGCTATATGATTTCCAATTTGAACAGAGCAATAAAAAAATGAAAATTATCACTTAGGCATGAACAAACCTATCTAAGAACCAAATTCTCACACTGAAATATATAAAAAAGAAAGGCTGTTTATAATTCAGATAACACGCGGGCCGAAATGACCTTGGCAATAGCCAATCGTCTTCACTCGATTATTTACAAGATCTATGAACCAGAGTGAGCTAAAAATAGTGCTGAAGAAATATTTT
This sequence comes from Megalonaias nervosa, assembly GCA_016617855.1. Taxonomy (NCBI): domain Eukaryota; kingdom Metazoa; phylum Mollusca; class Bivalvia; order Unionida; family Unionidae; genus Megalonaias; species Megalonaias nervosa. Next base: position 52,079 of record JAECUM010010867.1, on the reverse strand, counting down.
TACGTTCTAAACAAACTGAATTTACTGGAAAAATTATCGAATCCAGTGAAAATAATCATTACAATAAAATATAATGAAACAAAATTAAAATTAAAAAAAATTAAAACTAACACACAAGTAATTAAATTACATATACGTAACACTTCCCCCATAAAGAAAAAGAAAGATTTATATAATAAAGCTTTCTTTTTACTATATGTAAATTATACATGAGGTAAAATAAAATTACATAAGAAAACTCTTGTGAATTATATAAAGTGTACTTTTGAGTATGGCTTTTAACCTATCAAAAGCCTCCTGACATTTTTGAGTCCAAAGAAACTTGTTTTTCTTACTCAAAAAGTTTGTCAGGGGTTCAGCAATATTAGAAAAATTGGAACAGAACTTTCGATAGTATCTGGCCATACCCAAAAATCGCATCAGTTGCTTTTTACTGACAGGCACAGGGAAATCAGAGATAGCCTGACCTTAGCATCTGTAGGTTTAACTTGACCATGCCCTACAATATGTCCTAGAAAAGTTACACAAGCACGGCAGAACTCACTTTTAGATAAATTGATTGTCAAATTTGCATCATTGAGTATGTCGAAGAATTTCCGAATCGTGGCTAGATGTCCTATCCAGGTGTCGTTGTAGATGATGACATCATTGATGTAAGCATCACAATTATCTACACCAGAGGTAATCATATTCAGCAAGCATTGAAAAGTACTTGTGGAACCCTTCATCACTTTATTGATAAAATCTGTCTGGAGTCACAAATGACAAAATTTCCTTTGCTCTTTCCGTTAGTGGAATTTGCCAAAATCCTTTCAGAAGGTCAAATTTGGTAACATACTTGGCATTTCCAATTTTATCAATACAGTCATCGATTCTTGGTAATGGAAATGAATCTGTTTTTGTCACACTATTCACCTTCCTATAATCATTGCACATACGGAAAGTTTTATCCGATTTCGGAACAAGTATACATGGTGAACTCCAGTCATTTTTATTGGGCTTAATGAAATCGTTCTCCATCAAATACAGAATTTCCTTTTTCAAGTATTCCTGTTTGAGAGGGTTCATCCTGTATGGGTGTTGTTTCACAGGGTTTGAATCTACAATTTCAGTGTCATGAAAAATTTTGTTTGTCCTCATAGGAATATCTGGAAACAAGTGCTCATATTCGAATAATAACTATTTAAGTTCATTCCTTTCTTGCTATAAATGTAAAAGTTTCTGGTCCAGATTGTTCATAATTTCTGAATTCCAAAGATTTGTTGCTCCAAGATCAACAGTGTCCAATTGAATTTCTTCACTTAAATCCTCAGTTTGTGGGACAGGTACAACTAAATTAATTGTATAATTTACTTGGATATCTCTTTCAGTATACTAGTACTTCATTAATTTATTTAGATCAGAGTACTATTATTACAATTTAACTCATTCATTTTCTTCTTTACTTTGTAAGGGCCGTAAAATCTAATTTGAAGAAAATTTTGAAGAATGACCAAGAGAGAATGAACTCTATTACAAAACTCAAAACTTCTCTCAATTAAAGTTCTGTGAAACCATAATTTCACTTTTGACTTGAATTGCTGAGTGCCAAATTCAAGCATAACAAGCTCGAAAATTCCAGACATAATATTTGACCTTTGACCAGATTGAACAGATTTGGGCAGGCCAAATTGAGTAAAAAACTTTATCAAAGCTTTTACTATAGTTTTGGTTTTAATATTCCGCAAAGGAATTGCCTCTGGGAATCTTGTTGATGCACACATAATGGTCAACAAATATTGGTTGCCTGACTTGGTCTTAGGTAAGGGACCAACACAGTCTACCATAATTCTGCTAAATGGTTCGTCAAATGCAGGAATAGGTTGCAGATGAGCCTTAGGTATCTTCTGATTGGGTTTTCCTACCATTTGACAAGTATGACAAGATCTACAAAAGTTACAAACATCACTTTGATTTTTGGAGAATAAAAGTGAGTCAAGACCTTGTGTTAAGTTTTATTTATCCTTAAATGACCAGCCAGAGGAGTTTAATGGGCCAAACTAAGTATTTCCTGTCTGTAAGATATTGGAACTACAATCTGATAGTTCACTGACCATTCATCATTAGCAGGTACCTCGGGAGGTCTCCATTTTCTCATAAGAATTCCATTTTTAATGAAATAACAGACAGGTACTTCAGTGGCTTCAGTTTCACTAATGGCCCTCTGACACAAACAGGAGATATCAGGATCTTTTTCCTGCTTGATGACAAGCGATTGTCATTTGTCACCCTGATTAGATAAAAGAAAATGAGTATTTAAAAGAGGATCACTGTGATCAATACCTTTTGATTGATCCAAACAAGGAGTGAAAGTGACCTCATCAAAAGCCTGAGCAATACATGTGTCAGCTAAAGGAATATTTTCCTTATCAAAATCATTCTCAAGAGCTTTCGTTTGCATAGCTCTAGTAACTTCACAAGCTGGATATAAATCGGAGTATTCTTTTTCAATAGGATCAACTTTCTGATCCAAGGAAGGTTTGTCAGTTACAGGTGGATTAACCACAACCTTGTCTCCAGCTAGGTCGTTGCCTAGTAACAAATGAATGCCCTCAACGGGTAAAGTAGACACTATACTGACTGTCACAGGTCCTGAAACTAAGTCTGATGACAAATTTACAGAATGGAGAGGAACATTAACAAAGCCGCACTCTACTCCCTGAATGAGAACACTCTCATTAGAACAGGACTTCTCAGAAGAAGGCAAAATACCTGATGCTAAAAGACTCTGAGAAGCTCCTGTATCCCTTAAAATTTTAATAGGGATAGGATTGGCCAAATCACCCAAGAGTGATATAGAACCCTTCGACATGAATGGTTCAAATTCTCCATAATAAAATCAGACAGGGGTTTATTAGACCCAACAAATGTATTGCTTTCAATACATGACCTTGACCTCTTAGAAATAAGAGCATTTGGGATAGGTCTATCTTAATTCTGATGCCTATATTTCAATTTAAAGCAATCAGAAATGACGTGTCCTTTTTCTTGCAATAGGTACACGTAGGAATAGACAAGGATTTTGAATCAAGTTTATTAGAAACTTGATTTTTAGAAGTTGTGCCAAATTGAGTTCTAGAAGGAGTCGTATTAGGCTGAAATACCTTTCTACCAGTAGACTGCTGAGTGAAAGATTTGCCTACAACTGGAACTTTGAGTTAAGGAATACTCATCAGCAGCAAGAGCAGCATTTTCCAAGGTTTCGATCTTATGCTCATAAAGATACCTCCCAATGTCACTATGGACACAGTTCCTAAACTCTTCAAGTACTATGAGTTGTCTGAGACTTTCGTAATCTTTATTGACCTTTCTAGAAGAGCACCACCTATCAAATTGTTGTGCTTTTTCCCATGTAAATTCGACATAGGTCTGGTCAGTTGGTTTTCTAGAATTCCTGAATTTTTGCCAATAAGCCTAGGGGACTAACTCGTAACTCTTCAAAACACAGTCCTTAACCACATCATAGTCAGCACTCTGCTCCAGTGACAGTGAAATGTAAATATTACGAGCTCTACCAGTAAGTATATATTGTAATAACAGAGTCCAGTACTCCCTTGGTCACTTCAAATTTTCAGCAACTTTTTAAAAAAATAAGGAAAATATCTATCTACTTCTTATTCCAGAAAAGGGGGTACTAACTTGGTATTTCTTATGACATCAAAAGTAGGGGAGTGTTTTCCTTTTGCCATCTCTAATTCTTCCATTCTAATTTGAAATTCCCTTTCTTCTCTCTTTGCATCTGTCTCTCTCTCTTTCTTCAAAATGCCTTTGCATTTCTTCCCTTTCTTTCTTTAAATTGTAACTGCATTACTTCCATTTCTTTTTCCCTTTGTATCTTTTCTATCTGAAACTGAACCTGTCTTATCTCTAATTCCAACTTCTTTAGCTGGACTTCCACTTTCAAAATTTCCAAACACTCCTGGATAAAATATAAAAAATTCTTTACTTTTGATGATATTGTGAATAAAAGCCTGTTGTTTTCACTAAAGATTTCAAACAAAATGTAATATAGTACTTGGGATTTAAAAACTAGGGGAATTTAAATTTCAAAAAACAATTTTCTGAAATATTTAGCCAAAATTCATATATCCCAAGGACGAGACCCCAATTTTCTTCTTGTTACGTGTAGGCTCGTACAAAAATAACAAGAGAAAAGATTGAAGCAAACAAGCTGTGTAAATTTTAACAAAATAATTTATTTCCCTAGAAAACAATGAAAAAATTGGAAATAGGACTTACGGTTTGTGAATATAATCCAAAATTTAATCCTGGGATTAAAAAATATAAGTCCTATCACTAAACAGTTCTAATAGAATCTGGGTTCGAATCTAGATGAAATTCCAATATGGAGGCGATGACGTCAGATGATGTCTGTACTGATGGTAACAGATCCTCGATTGAATCACAGTTTATAATCTTTCCTTTAAACTCCAGAATAAATTTCCACTGAATTTCTTTCTCCCAGAACTTTTATAAATATAAAGCACTTGTTTTAGTTTTCTAGAGAATAAATTATTAAATCCCGAAAAAATGATGAACTTCAAACAATCTAGCAGCAACAATAAAAACCTCTTGAGCCCTCAAGGTTTAAAATACAACTCACTCGAACTAGTAGAAAATGGCTGTTTTAAGCCTCGATTTTAGATAACATGGTGGTTCACATGACAGGCTACGTGATTTCCAATTTGAACAGAGCAATAAAAAAAATGAAAATTATCACGTAGGCAAGAACAGCCCTATCTAAGAACCAAATTCTCACACTGAAAATATATATAAAAAAGAAAGGCTGTTTATAATTCAGCTAACACACGGGTGGAAATGACCTTGGCAATAGCCAATCATCTTCACTCGATGTTTACAAGATCTATGAACCAGAGTGAGCTAAAAATAGTGCTGAAGAAATACTTTTACGTTCTAAACAAACTGAATTTACTGGAAAAAATATCGAATCCAGTGAAAATAATCATTACAATAAAATATAATGAAACAAAATTAAAATAAAAAAAAATTTAAAACTAACACACAAGTAATTAAATTACATATGCGTAACATGGTATACTAGTAAATTTATACAGAGATTTGTGCGTCTTTCTTTTTTTTTGAAGGGGGGAGGGTTATATGATAGAGCCATGCTGAAATTAAGGACCCATGAATATGTATTTTTTTTTCACCCAAAGCACAAACTCATGAAAATATTTTGTTTTACAGTACATCAGATTGTCTGTCATATTACATATACAGTAATTCAATTTTAGATATGTTCCTTTAAAACTGATTTTAATAGGATTGGCATGGATCGTGTTAAAACTTTAGGCTTTAAAGCTTTGCATGTTTGCAGTAAATGTGCTAACATTTTGTATTTTCTTCCATTATTTTGTCTTTATCAGGGAGACAGTCTTATTCGGTACTATGAGGTTACAGAGGAAGCACCGTATGTTCATTACCTGAACCTTTACCAATCTTCTGACCCACAGAGAGGAATTGGCTACATGCCAAAACGGGGTCTCAATGTTAATGCCTGTGAAATAGCAAGGTAAGTAATTTAAATATGTGCTGTGCCAATTCAGCAACTTGTATATTACCTAATTAAGAGTCAGACACTAGAATTGTTTATTTTGCAATCAAGGAACCATCCATAATACCATGTGCATATATTTGTGACTTATCCATTTGTTCAGAAAATATTTTTAAAAAATGAAATTGCAGTGTAATTCTTGATTCTTTACAGTAAATATCATTGTGCTTTTTAATGTCTTATAACATGCAAGGTAAGAAATGTCTGTTATTTGTGTGAAAAAGTTTACAGCAATGGACATTTATTTGAAATATACATTACAAGAATTGACTGATAGTATTATTCAAATCTCTAAGCTTGTTGTTAGTGTATCAAGCATTGTTATTGGACAGTCAAGCTCATATCAAGGGACTGAACTTAAAATCTAACCCCAGTAGAAACGTTTATACCTGACAGGGATTACTGTTCTTGAGATAGTGTGACAGCTGATATTACAATAGTTCTTTAACTGATATTGAATCAGCCAATGCATAAGAGTTTTCAAATGTGTTGCTAAAATATTTTATGTCTAAATACTTATGAATATGGTTAAAAATTCTCTTCCAGGAGATAAGTAAAAGACTTTTAAAACATCTGGTGTGGATATATGAAGGAATATTGGTATTTGCTTATAAGCATATAAAACTGAACATAATATTCAGTATCTTTCAGATTGTATACATCTGACTGATTCTGTTTGATATAGTATTACATGTTATCAATATTCTTACGGCTGTCATTTTTTTTATTTACTATTATTTTTCTGTTTTGCAGATTTTACAAGTTACTTAATTCGGGTCTCTGTGAAATCATTCCATTTACTGTTCCAAGAAAGGTACTAAGAATGACACATATGCTTTAGGGATAGTAATAACTGGATAATTATGATTAATTTACTACCTTTTGTTCACAAAAGTTTTCTTTTTTGTGCTCCACCACTTGTGCTTACCTTTTGTACATAATACACCCATCCAACTGTTAGTCAATTTGTGATCAGGTCAGTTTTCAAGTGATACATTGGGCATTGTTCCATGGATACATTTCAGTCATACAATGTCAGAGAATCTAGAAGAGGCATATATTGTGTCATTATCATGTCATTCCATATATCTGTCTATCCCTCTGTTATTTATGTTCTGTGAACATTTTCTTGGTTTGTATTTGCATCTCACCTGCAGCATATGTTGCCAAAGGCCAGACTTAGTGTTCACAGTGTCAATTGTTTGCCTGTTGGCATAGTCATTTTGGTTGAAGACCTTTTTCTTACAGGGTGAGATATCCTGTTTGCATTTATTTTAGTAGATCAAAGTTGGAGCTTGCACACAAATGTACGAGGCAGAAGGAGTATCTGTAGATATTGAAGGCCAAGGGATCATAGTTCATTGTCACACAAAACAGTTGTTCAAATGTTAGTTGGGTGGTCAGTGGTTAAAAGTTTTGGATCTGGCAGTATTATTTATTACTGCTGCTGAGTTTAAGGATTTTTTTTCCACTAATCCATAGTCAGCATAAGGATATTTTCTGATCCTGCCTAAACCATGAGAATAATCTTGTAATGGTGTAAGAAGGCTGATGTATATAAAGGTGTAAATATAATCAAAATGCAAATTCACATTGACATTGTATTCAAAATTACTGTAACATCTTTGATATTTTTGTAGACTTTTCACTAATTTTTTTCTTCAGGTGTGCAGATAATTATAGGTAAAATTTAAATTCTGTGGATTTTCAACTTATTCTTAATGATTTAAATTTGTTCAAGTTTAGTAAGAAAAGTGCACTATAGCCTAAGTTGCAGCACCAGTGATGTCTCAGCACTTTGAAAGAAAGCAGAGAATTATTAGACTGACAGAGCAGAAGTAGTTTCGTTTTCTCCTTAGTATATCAATTATGTAAAAATTTGTGTTTTTCTTAAGGCAGAAAGATCCATTACAAGTAAACAAAATTTTCAAAATATTCTGAAAATTTCAAAAATAGTCAATAAGAAATGTTGAAGTTATAAACTCTTTCAGTTTTTATATATGTTGTATAGTAGCAGTCATAAAATGTTGGATCTCCTCTGACAAGCCAGGCAACAGGCTTTCATCCTTAGTGTGAGGTTGTATTGTAGCAGTCATGAAGATATTGGTTCACTGACATGCTAGGAAACAGGCTTTCATCCTTACTGTTAACGTTTTATAGTTGTGAAGATGTTGAATCACTGACTAGCCATACAACAGACTTTCTTCCTTTCTGTTAATGTTATATAGTTGTGAAGATGTTGAATCACTGACTAGCCAGACGACAGGCTTTCTTCCTTTCTGTTAATGTTATATAGTTGTGAAGATGTTGAATCACTGACTAGCCAGACAACAGATTTTCTTCCTTTCTGTTAATGTTATATAGTTGTGAAGATGTTGAATCACTGACTAGCCAGACGACAGGCTTTCTTCCTTTCTGTTAATGTTATATAGTTGTGAAGATGTTGAATCACTGACTAGCCAGACAACAGATTTTCTTCCTTTCTGTTAATGTTATATAGTTGTGAAGATGTTGAATCACTGACTAGCCAGACGACAGGCTTTCTTCCTTGCTGTTAATGTTTTATAGTTGTGAAGATGTTATATCACTGACTAGCCAGAAAACAGGCTTTCTTCCTTACTGTTAATGTTTTATAGTTGTGGAGGTGTTGAATCATTGACTAACCAGATGACAGGCTTTCATCTTTACTGTTAATGATTTATAGTTATGAAGATGTTGAATCACTGACTAGCCAGACGAGAGGCTTTCTTCCTTACTGTTAATGTTTTATAGTTGTGACAATGTTGGATCTCTGACAAGCCAGACAACAGGCTTTCTTCCTTACTGTTAATGTTTTATAGTTGTGATGATGATGGATCTCTGACAGGCCAGACAACAGGCTTTCTTCCTTACTGTTAATGTTTTATAGTTGTGACGATGTTGGATCTCTGACAAGCCAGACAACAGGCTTTCTTCCTTACTGTTAATGTTTTATAGTAGCAGTCTTGAAGACGCTGGATGTCTGACAAGCCATGCAACAGGCTTTCAGCCTTACTGTTATTACATAACAGTCACATCAAGCTAGCAATAGTGGTAAGGAAAGACAGTTGAAATCTGTTAATGTTTAATCAGGTGGGCAAAATTGCTGATCTATCAGTTTAAGATAAGGGGTGTTCCAGTTAAAACATACCTGGGACCTAGGAAAGGCATTTTAATGTGGGGTGCTCAATTTAGAATTTTCTTTTCATTTTAATATGAACTCTGTGCATTCAAAGTACCCTGACATATATTTTTTAAAAATCTGCCTTCCCTGGGTACCATGTATGTTTAAAAGGAACAACACTAAGCTAACATATGCAAAGTTTATATTACAAAAATAGCCAGTATTCATGTTGGTTCATATAATGTACTTAGCAGGGGCATAGTTTGGGATAAAGGATGGCAATTGAAGCAGCTCTGGTTCATTTGTTGTCACAATTTAAATGATAGATCATCGTTTATAAAGTAATAAAGTAATACTGAATAGTGCAGTGGAAACCAGACAGTCACAAGACTGACAGAAATTTCTGATAGTCAGAAGTGCCAAAAGAGGAGAGTGCAGGTTGGTGCCATTTTGAATTGATGCTTACACTAGGTCATGTTAACAAAAATGGATAAGAAATGTTTTTAAAAATAAATATTAAGACCATAGGTCTTGAACTGTGTAACGGAAAGAAGCAAGACCAGCAAATATAGCAAAATCAACAAATAATTTATTTCTTAAACTTTAAAAGGGAAAATTTAAGAGGAACTTGCATGATTGTGAATTGAATCCCAGATAATCCTAAATGTCCTATCACAAGTCCAGAAGAACAGAATGTTCTGAATGAATTCCAGTAGTCTTGAATGTCTTGATGTATCACAATGATATAATCTGGAATGTCTTTGAATGAGATCTCAATAATTCCAGTGCAGTGTTTTAGTCCACATTATAAATGAGCACTTTGTGATTCCCATGAATAATTTAAATAATTCTTTTCAGAACACAGCTGTAAGTGATTTGCACAGACTGTTCATAAAACAGGAATGAATGCTTGTTTACAACATCTCTATATATACATGTTTAACTTGACCTGCAGCAGAATAGTATTTTCTACCCACTAATTCGTAAGCAAGGTAAGGTCTTGAACTCAAATTCAAGTAAAACATCTTTCTTGTTTTTTTCTTAAAATCATGACAAAATTAGGTAGGTACAATCCTCAATCATGGACATGAATTAAGCACACATTATTGATATACATAACTATCAGTGGTATGATGCATTGAGAAAATACATGTATCGCTATGATATATGTATGTATAACAGCATAAACATCACATTAATGGAGATACACATTGAGTAGTATTACATGTTTGACTTGTTTTATAAGAAAGCTTTCACATAAGTCACTGTCTTGAATAACATCAATCAAGCATTCTGTTTTCGCTGAGCATGCTGTTGAGCTTTGGCATTCCATCATTGTTTCTAACTATTTTGTGCTCTGAAAATAATGATCATCTTTGTGAATGGCAATGTTCTTAAGTTGCTGAAGGAGACACAAGACATCCTTGTGATATATATGACTTCCTGCCAAAACTGGTTACAAACAAATTCATTTAGTTTCTTTTGTGGGAGCTATGGTAGTTCATTTGAGAGTTGTAATCTTGATACAAGGGTTGTAGGTTCAATACCCCCCAAAGCCAGCTCAGGTCAACTGTCTCGGTGTGTCCATTGAAATGGCATTTAGCACCCATTCCTCTGTAATGTGTTAAAATGGTATTAAACCAACAATAACAAGCAAGCTTTTTCAGATTTGTACAAGTTGCTAACCCTAAATTAATGCTGTATCCATTATTTGTATACTCTGTGATGTATTCAGATTTTCAATTTAAAATGATAGACTAGCTTTTCTAACACCAGAAGCTACCCAGAGTTCTCTTGGGGAAGGTTTAAGAACTGCTTTCCACTGCCTTATCATAGTGACTTTGCCTTTCAGAGACCATTCAACATGTTGCTGCTTGGCTGGTGGTGTAAGCATGAATTTTAGTGTAGCAAATGAACTTCTGACTTTATTTGAAAGATAAATTGCGCTCAAATTCTTAATCATTACATCCATATTAAAACAACATATTGTGCATAATCTGTCATTTATCAGATTAACAGCTTGATACTTCTCACGCTGTGATTTTTTGCAGGTAACAAGGCAAACACATCTGATTTTCTGAGGTTGGTTTACATTAAATTTTCAAAAATGGTTACAAGAATGTCTTTGGTATCCAAAACTCAGAGGTTCCAATTTGTGTAGGCTTTTGCAATGAAGAATTTCGAAGAAAACTTAGTTCCAAACCAAAATGGTTAGTTAAAATAGAATGCCAAATTGGAGACCGTCCAGTTTTTGGAAGTGTCACTGTGTAGAAATAACACTGCCACTTCAAGGAGATGAAAGATAATTGTAATGTAACTGCTAGATTTACTGACATTGAACTAGACTGATAATAATAACAGGATGGTGTAACTGTAGATGATGATGATGATGATTGATTAAGATGACATTTTCAGCAAAATTGGCAGTAATTAAGTTTTGATGGTAGCAGTACCAGTTATTACAAATTCATTGTTTCAGTCTGAACTGTTCCAAGACGATCTGTATCCTGATACAGCTGGTGATATCCCTGCTATCTCTGCTGAGGAATGGCATGCAGGCAAGAATGCTGACCCCATCCTTGTAAGTTGAGCTCTTAAGTTGGTAAATTATACATAGCTGCCAACCCTCATGATTTTGGCGTGAATTTCACGACTTTTTCAGCATTCACGGATTCATGCCGCATGCAAAAAAATAACTAATTCCCCAATTCTCAATTATTTTAAATCTTTAATAAAATAACTGATTTCCCGTTAAGTACTAGTCGTGATATCGGCAGTTGTCGATATGGTCTGGAATTGCTGGTCGTGATATTAGTAGAACTATAGCCGATTGATACAGTTGGCCGGGTGGTGAGCATTTTGGCGTATTTTAATCTGTATGTATAGGAGTAGTTTTACAAATGCTTTTGAGAAAAACTAGGGCCTGACTGGAATTACGCTGCGCGCATGCACCGCCAACACTGATTTGAATTACTGTTAGGCATCGATGTTGAAAATGTCTTCACCACCAAGGAAAAAGAAATGTATTGCACACAAAAAGTGAAGCTGTTTGGAATATACCAAAAATTGGCAGTGCATTCAGCCATCAAACACCGATATGCATCATGCTTTTTGCACACAGTGTGCCACAAATTTTAGCATTGGGCATCGTGGCAGAGATGATGTGAGAAAGCACATTGGTAACAAAAAGCACATAGAGGTTGGGAAAATTAAGAACTCCAGCAGATTTCAGCTCTGGAACATGTTAAGCCATCGATGGAAGACCTGCAAGCTACCAATGCTGAAACATTGTGAGTTTTCTTGTTGAACACAATCTACCTTTGTCAGCTGGATCGATGCTAAACATTTGTTCCGACAAATATTCCAGGACTCGAAGATTCCCTCACAAATTTATGCAAAATTCACGAATTTTTATCCCTATTTTCGCTAATTGTGAGCCTGAAGGGTTGGCAGCTATGAATTATATATATATATAGATATATAGATATATATATATATATATATATATATATATATACACACATATATACATACATACATACACACACATACACACACATACACACAAAACTACATTTGTTTCGTTCCGAGTTGGGTGGAAAGAACAAGTTCAGTATGATATAGGAATATGCCAATGTAACTGTTCCTATGTCGTATTAAAAGAGTTCTTCATTACTTACGGTATTCCCCCATTATTTCCAGTGTGGCAAAAGGCAATCATTTTCACCCTATGTGACTGCATTTCTTAAAATGACAAACTGGTTTTTATATTTTTTTAATAGTTTCAGATGTATAGCAATAAGTGGACTATTACTGAACATTTGAAGTTGTAAAAGTAGTTAAGTGCTGGGTTTGTGATACAGAAACTGCATGTGTGCAGTACAAAATAACAGATTCAACATTGGGATTGAAGGCCAGATCAGCAATGTAAGATTTAATGGGTATATAATAAATATACATATACACACCGATATAGGTTGAAATTACATTGACTGTACATGACTCCATTTACTTGTCCATTCTTTACTCTTGGTCAGCCAAACTGTCACTTGTTTCTGTTATCAGATACAGAAGCAATGTCTCAGATTTGTTATTGTCTTTAGTTTTGACTTTAGTTTTAGTCATTTCCTACACCTTCAGTACTTCATTTGTATTGAATCAGCAGCCATTATCATCTTCAGTGGGTGAAGCATACAACATTTAAATATGCAAAACAGCATACTTGTTTTATTCAGAGTCAGCAGAAAAAATGAGTTTTATATGGCATACGGATGCATCAATGCTGTCATACCGAGACGTATTCATATGCCATATGAAATGAGTACTTTCCACTGTAGCAGTACAGTAGATGATTGTGGTTTTGTATTTATTACATACCCCCTTGTTTACGTTTTACTAATAATTTGCAGCCTGACTGTGTGAATGAAATTCAAAAAGAACTCGGATTTATAAAAGTTTGATTCACGGGGTCTGAAAAAATATTTGTGCGTGGTCTTCAAAAAAGGCAACTAAGTAATTTTATTCTTGGTGTGTAATGCAGAAATTCAGTAGCCTTTTCAAATCCAGGTCAAGCATGTAAGAATTAATAGGTATGTATTCAGATATTTTATCATTCTTGACAATTCTCTTGTTTCTAGCTCTTTTGAAGCGTCAAGGTCCCTACCTGTAGATTTCCTGCTTCTTTATGGATTTTAGACACTTTATTATTGCTTATGTGACATAGACATAATGCCAAGAAGGCTCTGTCCAGGATCGAATTAGAAGTCAAAGGATATCTTGGTCATTAGACAAAATGGACCAAGTAGACAAAATCAAGGGTCTGGATGACTTATTGATATACCTGTTAGTACATGTTTATTATGTCTTAGCCTTATATGGTGCATGGGCAATGTTTATATGCACCATTTTGAACTTTGCTATCAAGTGCAAGGGCACAATAAGAAAACAACTCTGAACAGCTCCATGTTTTATTTGAAGTTTAGCCAAACTTGATAAGATAGCTTGATAGAATCTTGTCCAGATTTAATAATCAGCATTCTTTGCAAAAATGAATATTTGTGGGTCTGACAACAAGGGACAACAACTCTGTTAAATAATTATGCAGAATCAGTATGTAGTAACGATGCAGTAACCTAATTCAGCCAGATTTGATATGTAGCTTGATATTGATTATACCTCAGCAGAATTCATGTCAGCTTTCTACTTCATTTAGCAAAGTTACAGCCAAGGAATGTCAGATTCACATACTTTCAATTTTGCACAATGATTCTCTAATTGGATTTTCAGCAAATTTAGTAGGTAGGTTGATATTAATGAGACCTTTAGAGAGTTTGATTGTCAGTGTTGCTTAGGTACATGTTTAGCATGCAATATCATCTTTTAGCAGAGCTATACCCCCTGATCATTGGACTCCTTTCATCTGTTAATAATTTAGTTTTCAGTCAAATTTAATGTACAACGTAATGTGGTTGACACCTTGGCTTAGTCTCCTCATGATATTTCAGCATTAGATCTGCATGATCATTTAGTGGAGTCTTGGCCCCTTGATTGTTGGACCTACCCTTCTTTGTTTCCAGATAATAATTTATTATGATTGAATTTCATAAAAATATTTTATCTGCTGGTCTATATTTGAGTTGAGCAGAATTTGATTGTTAGCTTCTTATGACAAAATTGAGTAGAATTATGGCCATTGAATGTTAGATACACATTTAATATGCATCTTTAAGGTAAACCTTTTGGATTATAGTGTTTACTTCTCTGCTGATATGCCTATGCTGAAAAGCAAGCTTCCAGCCTCAGTCCTGCTTTTTAACCTTTTAGCAGACAGTAGCATCCACCAAAGTGAGCCCACTCACTTTTTTTTAACCTAATTTTGAACAGAAATGTCTGCAAAAATTTGGTATGTTTTATTTGATTTTAAAGAATCAACGAAAACTTATTTCTTCCATTTTTTCATTGATAGCAGCATAAAAATATCTTTCATTTATTAAATAATTAGAAATGGCTGCATATATTGTTTCTTTAGTGGTGTTTGGTGGTTCTATTAGAATATATTATTTTAATTGATTTTAAAACATAGTTTTTTTTTTGTTATCTTCTGTAAAAATACAACTTATATGAATCAGACCATTAATTGTTAGTTGAGCAGTGTGCCATCTCAGAGAGAGGGAAGATTGAAGGCCATACATGCTACTTGGGAATCAGGCCGCTAGCTGTAATATCATTTGTGGGATTGTCATTTATAATTTTTTCAAGACTTTTTATCAGTGCTTTAATCAAATTAGTCACTTTATTTTTTCTCATTTAAAGGTCAGAGGAGGACATTATTTGTTTGGAGCTGTAACTTGCCAACTTTAGAATGCAGTAATAGACATAAAACTTGATATAGCAGTACATAATGGCATGATGTTATCACTTGGCACTTTCATGGACCTATCTGTATCGAGTCAAAATAATGTTTTGTGTGTCTAAGCTGTCACCCATAAGCTGTTGTTAAAGATCATGGAATGAAACGTTTCCCCCTTTAAAGTCATAGCTTGAGGGTATATCACTTGTTCCTGTCATGTGTATTGATATCATTGTCCTATCAGCAAGATCAAACTTATGTGAGGATTACTTACTTTTTATTTAGGAATGTAACTCAAAAGTCTAATTTTTTAAACTTATCTTTGTCTCACAGCTTCTGAATGTGTCATTTATTTTTCTTGGTATATTCACCAATATTTTGATCATCATTCAACATTATTTATTTATGTGTCATGGTTCTAGCTTTCAGATTCTCAAGGATAATGAGATAAAGAAAATGTTTATTCATGCATCATGACCTAAGGTCATGTCACATAACATACTTTTATCATCCAGTTTTTAAGTTCAGTGTTGTTTTTCATGGTGGGACTATAGTTCAGAAGCTGTTTAAGTAATAAAAATAAAGTATTTTAGGTGATTTGTCTTGTTCCATAATAAAAATCCTGTTTGCAGAGTTAAGGTCACAGTCTTCTCAATGCCACTTACTTGTGACATCGTGGTGGACACTTTAAGCCATTTAAAGTAGTATTATCCAACAATGTAAAATTTTACATCTTTGCTTATTGTGACTTTCATAGCCTAAGCCAGAACATTATGGTCACATGCCAATATGCATATATTTCTTACCAGATCTGGAACTAAAAACCACATATTCAGAGAGATGAAACTGAATATGCTCATATCCATGATAATCTGACATTGTTTCATATACCAGTTTCATGGTTCTATTCAAATGTTATGGTATTCAATTTTTGTGTCCAGACTTAGCTCTGAAGCTGTTTAACATCATAGGAAGAATGTGTGTATACTGATACAAAGAAGAGTGTTGAATACCGTGTTTTGTCTCATTTCTCAAGGTCAAGGCAAGAGCACTTCTGGTGTCATGTTAAATTATAACATGGCTATTGATGCATTTTTACACCCATCTTAAATTGAGAAAAATGACACTATATCTGTCCATCCTTCTGTTAACATATGCATGTTCAGCAGATATACTCTGTGACAGACGGAAAGATCTCATGAAATTTTTCATGGCTAGATGGTGTGACACATGCCATATACTAAACCCCCCCCCCCACTTGCAACTAGGTTAAGTTCACAACAATGCAAGGGAAAATGCAATATTTTATTTTAAACATTTTTTGAAGGATACCTTTTAAACTACTAAAGATATTTTAATCAGACTTGAACCACTTTTTAACTTCTTAATATATTGATGAAATATATCTAGCTCTACACCATATAATGCAGCTGGCAGTTTTGTAGCTCTAGGGTCAAGGTAGTTGGTAGGGAAAATGTGCTGTGTGGTAAAGCTTGAAGGTTGCATCACATATAACTTTTTGGGGTTGTCTTTAAATTTTAAATTGTAATTGTTGAGAGGGTTATTCTAAATGCTTTTATCATCAACCCGTGTGACACTAATGTGAAATTTTGGGTGATTTTAGTATTTGCATCTTAGCCAACTTTTGTAATGGAATTTTCAGAAGTCTGTGCATGCATCTATACTAGAATTGGGTTAATAATGCATAAAAGGGAAGAACATACAGACATGCTGATTTTCTGAAGATTTCATTTTGGAAATAACTATCCATAAGTTAAATATGATGCAAATTTTGGTTCCAAAGAACTCTTCACATTGACACATTTGCGAAACAGACTAGGAATTTGAGGGGTATTTCAACTGCTAGGAGCTTCATAGAAAGAGAGACATTGCATGTACCCTTTGTACCTTCCAACCCTGAAACACCAGTAACTTATTCTGTTTCATGCTTATGTGGCCATGAAGTTTAGAAACATATGAAGGGACTTGGAATGTTTAACCTTGAATGTCATGGAGAAGAAATAAAATCCAACTCTGCCAATGCAGTGGCAACAGAATGTTATATAGATATGTTTTGTCTCTTTAACTAGATATCACTGAAGGATGGTTACAAGCCTGTAAAAAAGGAAGGAATTAAGGCTGTCAAGAAAAGTGAGGCATTAACTAAAATGCCACCCAAAAAGCCAGCTAGCAGCACCACAACACAAGATCACAGTGAAGAGGCTTCTGAAGCTGCATCATCAGGACCTGCTCATCCACCGGTAAAACTTGCTGTCATTACCATAGTCACTTTTATAGGAATTTAAGAAAGTGTTAAGCAGATACTACAGTACATTACATTTTTTGCCTTCAGGCCCTGGGATTACAAAATATTCTAATGCTTAGTCTTCATTTGGCTTCAAATTCTGATGTCGATAGGTCAGCGATTCTATGTTAGCCATTCAGATTTCAAAATTTTGAGGAGAGCCTGAGTTTTGAATACAGTCTTGGGTCATCAATTAATTTCATTGGAATTGTATTATTGTTGCATAGCACTATTTCCATAGTTGTCTTTAGAAAATAAAATAGGTTGAGTAATGTGATATTTTATATCACAAGTTTCTTGCAGCCAGTTGCATATATTTTTAAAGTTATATATATTTTATGTGAGATAAACTTAAAAATTTTGAATTCATTTATCACTCAAAAGAATTTTCATTTCTGGTATGCAGCGAGGTTGCTGTGTTACATGATGAGGTATTATGTAACTGTAATACAGTGCTGAATTGTGTATATTTTAAGTGTTATATATTTTATGTGAGATAAACTAACAAATTGAATTCATTTATCACTCAACTTAAAACAATTTTCATTTCTGGTATGCAGTGAGGTTGCTGTGTTACATGATGAGGTGTTATATAACTGTAATACAGTGCTAAATTATGAGAGATTTATGCATATCATGCATACTTTCTCATTCTTTGTTCTGCTTTTGTATTTTGGTCATTTGTAGACTTATTCAGTGATGTGCACCAGAAAACTTTTATTGACATTATTTAATTAATAATTCTTCAGTTAGTCATTTTTGCTGTAACGCCTGTAATTATATATGTTTTTAGCTCTACTGTTCATTGACTAGAAGAGCTCATGGGATGACTTGTTGTCCATCTGACTGTTAGCACAAGCTTGTTATTGCTACTTCTCCAGCATTTCTTGGAGGAATGCCATGAAGCTATCTACACACATTCCTCACATGGTCTGATTGGTCATATATGTAAAGGAGCCACTTGGAAATGCAGTAAGGCTGCCACAGTGGCCATCATGAACATCAGATTATTTATGCTCCTCCTATATCAACATGGCATTTTTACCTAAACGAAAATGGTGCCACTTGGGTACCCAATATGGCAGTTGCCATCTCGAAAATCTTATTGTTGCAAATGTGGTTTTCAGTTAAAGACTTGATATTTTGTCTGTTTATCATCACTTCAGAACACTCAAAAACTTGATATTTTGTCTGTTTATCATCACTTCAGAACACTTAAAGACTTGATATTTTGTCTGTTTATCATCACTTCAGAACACAAAGTACTAATGAAATCAGATTTTCATGAGAAAACCTATTATTATGTCTACTTGGTTCTAAATGAAAATAGTGCTGCTCAGACATCCATTATTGCTGTCACAGTGGTTCTTGTGAAAGTATTGTTATCACTATTCCTGCAGAATCATCATATCAGTATAGGGTTTTCACCATAATTCTTATGATATCTGGTTGGTCCTAAATGGAAATGGTGCCATTTGGACACCAAATATTACAGTGGCCATTTTGAAAATCTTGTTATCACTACTTCTCCTGAATTTATGGTAATACGAACAGTGATTTCACTTAACGTTGCATATGGTGTCTATTCAGTTCTAAATAAAACTGGTGCTGAGTTGAAACTTAATATGGTCACCATATCAGCCATCTTGAAAATTTTGTTATCACTTCTAATGATTGGAAAGCAATATGGACATACAGTTTTCATCAGACAACATCTTTATAATGTCTACTTTGCTGTGAATGGAAAAGGTGCTGCTCAGGCATCCATTATCACCACGACAGCGGTCATACTGATAATCTTGTTGTTACTGCTTGTCCTGAATGGATGGTCATATCAACATGAGTTTTCACAAACAGACTTCTTATGATATATAATTGGTCCTAAATGAAAATGATCTTGATCTGACATCCAATATGGCCACCATGGCAGTCATCTTGAGAATATTGTTATCACTACTCCTTCAGAATGGAAAGACATGGGGTTTTCACTAGAAGACTTCTTTTTTCATGTTAATCCAAACTGAAAATGGTGCCAATCTGACCTTCAGTATGACCACCACAGTGGGCATGTTGTAAAACTTGTTATTATTACTCCTTCAAGATGGATGGTAATAATTACATTGAGTTTTCATTAAAAGACTTATCTTGTTGTTCCTAAATGGAAATGGTGCTGATCTGACAATAATATGGCTGTGATGATAATCATCCATATGGAATCTTGTTATCACTATTCCACCCAAATTGATGGTCATATTGACATAGGCTTTCACCAAAATCTTCAAACTGAAATAGGGTTTTCACCAGAAGACTTACGATTGACATGGAGTTTTCACCAAAGGACTTTTAATGATGTCTAATTGGTATATCATGAAATTTCTGCTATTGTACTAATTAACTAATTTGACAGTCTTATTGCTCAGCCACCTGTGCAGACTGGCCCCTCAGTAAATCTGAACTAATATGCAGACTGGCTCCTTTTTAAGTCTGGCCTCCTTAGCAAATTGACTTCTCTGTAAATCTGACCTCTCTTCAGACACGCTTCTCTGTAAGCCCAGTGTCCTCTGCAGACTGACCCCTCAGTAAATCTGACCTCATCTGCAGACTGGTCCCTATGTAAGCCTGGCCTTGTTTGCAGACTGGCTAATTACAGTTGTAATTATAATAGCAATATTATAATAATTATAATAGACCTTATAATAGCAATTAAGCCTCCATATATTGGCCACTTAACAAGAAACAGTGTACAGTTTAGGTTCCACAGTATGTACTACAGAACATTGCTGGTTCAGTCATAATTGACAAGAAGAACAAGAATAGGTTGAACTGGAGTGCAAGTCCAGCTAGAAGCACTGTATATTCAGAAGTCATGCCAGATTTCCATTGCATACATCTTTGAGCATATATACTCAAAAGTTTGCATCCTGTATTGTTAATTTGAATAACTATGTTTAGCCTATTGACAACAGAAATAAAGACATATACTTGAGTAGGTTTGATCTAGACAAAATTTGCATCTACTAGTAATAAAGTACAATCTCCAAAGTTCCTCATCTAAAATGCATTTCTGCACATTCATGCTGGTATATCTATCTAGTCCTCGCCCCTGAATATATTGAGCAAATTACCAATGATAAGTACCAGCTTTGATGCCATAAGAGTTCAGTTATTTAAGCAGGTATGGTATACAAATTTAGGTTTTATATAGAAGTACCAGACAGCAAACAGAGAAATTTCTGAATAGATTAAATTTGTACAAGTCATTGTAGGTAATTTTCTGCATGGTATTGTGTGTTAATCTGGTACAGTGTTATGCTTTAACTTGTCTTCTCTCCTTTAATAAATTAAAATTTGTGCAGCTGATAACCAAATACAAATCACATTCATATAACCTTGTAGAAAATTCCACCCCCCACTGACTTTAAAATGGCACTGATTTGTACTGAAATTTCCTTTGCTTAGGTCGTTATTTGGCAGAATGTCGCATTTCTAAATGAAATTTAACTTCACCTCTCCAGTTATCAAGGTTTGTAATAATCATTTTAATTTGGTGAAGTAATTTTTTAGAAGACTGGAGTAATATACTTGACTATATTGAACTGGATTTTTGGTTGAATTTTGACATACAAGCTCAGTTACACATAACACAAAATATTTTGTACAAACTGGAGAAATATTTATTACATTCATTCATCATACACATTTTTAACTCATTTAGTAAAATGTGAGCACATGTAATACAGTGGACAATCTAAGCTAGGTATGGATCAAGAACCTGGTTTTGGCATAAGCCAAAATCTACATTAACACTGGATACATGTACACTTGTGGAAGTAGGTACAAATGATTGAGACTGAGCAAATATTTTGTATGCAAAGAACAAAATAAGGATTTTTATAGAAGTAATTACCTACCATTACTGTATTGCTTTTCTTTTCTGGGATGCAAGTTCCTATGTCCAAACTAAATATTCCTTCCAAATTAGTATGGAATGTTCTAGATCACTTAAACAGAACAAACACAGTCCCAGTCTGACTCATTTTTCATAGGCCCATATAGAATAAGCTTTCTCATTTTCTTGGAAATTTGTATGCAGTGGACGTGTGCAATTTGCCTGGTGAAAAATTGCCTTCATTTTGAGTTTTGCAACACTATGACATTTCTGTTACCTTTTTGTAGTGAATCAGTGTTAGTTCCTTTAGACCTTGCAATAACTGAGTGTTATTGGAGTTCACCAGGTACAGTGAAGGCCTTTTGTTGACTTGCTAATCAAGCAGTGCTTCAATAAATTGTGTGCTTACCAATTCTTCCTGTGATAGGGATAGTATCACCTACTCTTTTTTTAGTCCTAAATTTTGTTGTCTTTTTTTATATATTCCCCATACACATGTAGCTATGGGTCGGGGAAGCATCCCACGGGCTACCTTATAATTCATTTTCTACATAAGTTTTGTCTTCCATAATTAAAGGCTTCAAACAGCAATATTTTGAGCTATTAAAATGGGTATAGGTACAAGAAGAAAAGAGGATAGCCTCAAGAAAGAAAAAAACAATAAGATGTAAGAAAGAAAAGTGAAAGAAGTGTGGAGCAGAAGAGATTAAGAGACAGGAAATTTCCAAAAATGTCATGTTGAATGATAGCAACAAGCCATTGAGCTCAATAGGGTTTGGAACTGAAGTGCAACTGTACTGTAGATAAATAAGATCAACATGTACTTGACAGACTTTTCAGTTGAACATAAAGTTTACCATTGCTGTTTTGAAATCCTAACTTTTTAAATATGTTTTCTAACTTTATAATAACAGTAACTGTTACTTTGTTACACCTAGCTGAAAAATGGTCATAGTTAAGGAAAAAAATGCACTGCCTTACTGAGATGGTCTTGTTAGGGTTGGCATGTCTGTCATTGGTCTTCAGACAGTGGGCACTGGTCAATGGAGTTTCCATATTGGTCAGTT
This sequence comes from Megalonaias nervosa, assembly GCA_016617855.1. Taxonomy (NCBI): domain Eukaryota; kingdom Metazoa; phylum Mollusca; class Bivalvia; order Unionida; family Unionidae; genus Megalonaias; species Megalonaias nervosa. Next base: position 29,713 of record JAECUM010010867.1, on the reverse strand, counting down.
TACAGGGATTGATGCCACTCTTTCTCAAGCTACCAATGGGGTTAGGGTGTCTGCCTGTACAAGTACAACTAAGGAAAGGGATTGAATTGACATTCCTCCTGTCTTGTGTTCCCTTTCAGTTTCTTTGTGATGTGAGGACACCCCTTTCTGTTGAATGAGTCTTACTTTTATTATGGTGCCATGGATATCCTTGCCTTGGTCTCAAGGCAGGACAGATGTTACAGATTGCGAACCTCTCTCAACTTTCCCAGTCGAAGAAAACAAAAAGGATGAAAAACTCTCTCGTTGTCCTAGATTTCATGATAAGGGAAGTCTCATCTCCCTTTCTGAGAGTCTGCAGGATAGTAAAATTAGTACATTTTGAATATTATTCCAATGTCTCCCTTGCAACTAAGAGACCAGGGGAGGGAATGTGTTGCCTCTCCACAGGACAAGAATACTTTTTCTGTGCTGGTGGACTCCAGCAAGTTTGCAGAGGAAAAACTGAAGTGAACCAGATGTCAGAGGAAGAAGAGGTCTGCACATTAGATAAGTTGGCAAGTGACCACCTCCTTGCACCAGATCTGTGTTTGAAGCTTTTGGGCCTCAGGAATAACAAGATTATTTCCAGTTTAGGGAGAATCAAAGGGGTGGTTTCTCTTCGAGATTTCTATTTCCACATTCCATGATAGTTGAAGAGCTTTCATAGAAGTGTTTTTGGGTACATTAGTTCATCAGGCAGTAGAAGAGCTGGTTGGTCTCCACTTCAACATTTCAGTTACTGGTTTCACCTTCCAGCTATAAGATCCATTCACCAGTTTGACCCCATCCCCTAAAATGGAGGACAGAACTTTTTGGCTTGAATCCTGGAAAAGATAATGCAGTGTGGCAGATAAGCATTACATAATTTGTTTATTCCCCAACCCCCAACTACATTTTAAAAACCATTCTGGTATTGGATGCAAACTTTTGTATCAATGTGACCTCTGCATATGAAAGTAATTCAACTCTGGAATCACATGAATTCATTAATTTGAACTCTTACAGGTTGTGTTGTCAAGGTTCCAGTGTATTAGAAATGTTGGGGAAAATGATGTTTGTTCAGGTGAACTTAAAATTGAAACAATTAGATTTTTACTAATGGTAATTGAAGCTGTGCTGTATTTGATTTTAAGGAAAAGAAAGTGTAATTGAGTGACCTCCATTCAGGACTTCGAGTTTTTACGGGGTTCTCTTTTTATCTCTGTTTTAGGAAAACGCTAAGCCTGTCCCTTCAGGTCAGGTGGAGGTAGTGTATATTATTACTTTAATATTATTAATCAGACATAGAACTGTGCAGCCTAATTTTCCATACCCTGTAATCATTCTAACAACTAAACATGTTTAAACAATAATGACCATTTAGTTTATTTACCTTACCATCTTTGTATAATGTACAACCTAGGGCAAGTCAAAATGACTGCTTTCTGTCAATTTTTAGACCAAATGTTATTGAATAGGGAATTTTTGCCATGTTTAGTTTCATGATATTCATGATTTGGTCATTTATTTGTGAGTTCCTTGAAATCAATAGTAGTAACTTTTAAAGAATATTTTTTCTTTTGGTCTCAGAAATGAAACACTGATTCTGTTAAAACTGTAAAATCATGACAAGTTATCAATACAAAATTTTTCCTATATCAATGGAGTAGGTCATTAAAACATTAAACATGCTCATTTGAAAGGGGCACTTGTTTTTGTAAAACATTGAATGAAATAAACTGTTGCATCATGTGCCAGCAGATCAAGGACAGTCCTGTTCATTGTACCCCTGATTCCAAGTATAGACCCAGATCTGCCATTACATTTGGTGAAATGCCCTCCTCCCCACACTCATGCCTATCATGATCTCTAAGAGACCCAAGTATGTGTATGACTGAAATATGTCACCTTTTTGGGGTTTAATTTTCTGAATATTTATATTTAGGTTTATTCTTTTGAATGGTACAATAGATCCTCTCTTCTCCTTTCCCCACAAAAACAAAACTGAAATCATTATTTTGTATATTATTTTTGCATGCTTCTCCATTAACTGTTCCTTGACACCAGTATCACACTCTGGCTTGCTCATGCATAACTGGCTAGAAGACTCAGAAAAGCTTGAACTGGTGTGCACTTTTAAAGCATAGTCCATATATATTGACCAGGAGATTCAGAAAAGCTTGAACTTTTGTGTACCCTCAAAGCACAATCCATATTAACTAGAAAACTGACAAGCTTGAACTGGTGTATATATATATATATTCAGAGTATAATGCATACATATATATATATATATATATATATATATATATATATATTAACTAAAAGACTCTGAAAAGCTTGAACTGGTGTGCACTTTTAAAGCATAGTCCATATATATTGACCAGAAGATTCAGAAAAGCTTGAACTGGTGTGCACTTATAAAACATAATCCATATATATTGACCAGGAGATTGAGAAAAGCTTGAACTTTTGTGTACCTTCAAAGCACAATCCATACATATTAACTAGAAGACTCTGAAAAGCTTGACCTGGTTTGTACTTTTAAAGCATAGTCCATATATATTGACCAGGAGAATCTGAAAAGCTTGAACTGGTGTGTACATTCAAGGCATAATCCTTATGTATGATTTGATTCTAGTTTGCACAAACTTATATTTGCTCAGACTGCTTAATTTAACTCTTGCAGTTTGAACTATCACTTTTCATGTGCATTAGACATTTTTAATAAAATGTCAGTTCAGATGAACCTAAAATTTGAGACAATAAAATTTTCAATAACAGTGGTAGTTGGATATATACTGTATTTGATAATAAAATTGTGTAAGGTAGTTACTTCTAATAGGAACATTAATATTTGAGAAATTTTTCTCTTTGTTTTAGCAAAATACTAATCCTGTCCCTTCAGGTCAGGAAGAGGTAGTGTATATTATTACTTCAATATTAATCAGACCTAGAACTGTGCAACCTAATTTTATACTCCTTGACATGATTCTAAAAATATAAGTCTAAGGAAAAATAACCATTTACCTTCTTTTTCTATCCATCAAAGACAATATATAGTATTCATCAAGACAAAATGACCCTGTGCTTTTTGTCAATTTTAGACCAAAAGGTAATGAGTTGTGAAATTTCTGCCATGTTTCGTTTTACAGTTCTCCAGATCTGGTAATTTTGTGGTGAAATTGGAGCTAATCTTAATAAATAATGATTAATTTAAAAGAATTCAAACATGCTGGTTCTGTTAAATTGGAGAATCATGAAGAGTTCTTGACAGAAACATCTAGCTGTGGTCTATTAAAATGAAATTTAGATTGGTTTTCCTCTTAAAATCAGAAACAAAAAACATTAAAACTTTTATATGCTTTGCATCTACACCATAATAGTCATAACTGTACCCAGGTATTAAAGGAAGTAACATCAAGTCTTGTTTGTAAATTTTTCGAAAATTTCACACTTGCACCCCAGTATTACTATGAAATTAAAACACTTTAAATTCAGTGTTATTTGTGGTATATTCATTTCTGTAAATTTCTTGGTTGCTAAAAATAAAAATTTTGAGAACCATCTGTCTGGCACAATCTGTGATGGATTGCAATGAAATGGGGTAAATATTTTGGTCATTATTTGAACATACACATTTTGACACGTTACTTTGCTCCCAGTTTGTGTTCAAGTTATTGCCCTTTTTTGTCTTGTATCTTATTGCACTGAAAAGTACAATCTAGTTGGCAGTTAGCACCAGTTTTTGATGGATTGCCATGAAAGTTTGTAAATATTATGGTCATCACCTAAAGATGCACATAGCAACAAATCATGTTGGTCCTGCGTGGTTTTGTTAGAGTTATTGCCCTTTTTGTAAGTGCGGGTGCTTGTTGCCTGCCAGTTACATTTTTAAAATGGCAATGTCTCTTCTGATGGCATTCTTTCTACAAGAAGGGAAATTTTTATACTTGCCACAAATGTGTCTGAAATCATTTATGCACAGCAATTTGAAGAAAAAAATAGAGTCAGTGATGCCAAGTTGATATTCAAAATGCACATGCTGAATGTTATCATATGCCATTATTAAACCTCCCGATATTTAAGGCAGAGTGCCACCTTTGGAGGGCAGGATTAAAAACAGGCTAGGGCTACACTGTTAAATAGTGTGCTAGCTGATCAGGGTCACTTATCTTATGAATTTAAGGCAGTGGTTCTTAACGCATGGGTCACCATGCAGTTTTCAGCAGGTCATCAACCTTAATAATTTGAAATTTCCTACCCCAATTGGCTTTTTTTAAAGCATTTGATGGGTGGAGAGGCTCACAAAATACCACACCAAAAGGTTAAGAACCACTGATTTATGGAAACAGTATCTATCCAGCCTAATGTGCTGCAGTATTACAAAATGGCAGATCTTTGTTCACTATACATGTACTAATATTACACAGTGGCAGATCTTTGTTGGTTATGTTACTACTATTATACAGTGGCAGACTTTTGTTTGATATGCTGCTGTATTATACAGTGGAAGATATTTTTCAGATATGCTGTTGTATTATACAGTAGCAGATCTTTGTCTTGGCTGTTTACAGTTGGGTATGCATTATATACATAAATAAGTGTGTCATGTACATTGTAGTGAGAACTTTTACTGGCGAAAAACTTTTAGCAAAATAGTAAACTTGTAATAGGGCATAACAAAGTCCCATCAGATATTACCATCTGAATTTTTCAATATCTCTAGATCTGCAGCCACAAAATGCAATGCAACTAGCCAAACTTACAACCCATTTTGTACTAAATGACAAAAGAAAATCGTCAAATTTTATGTTGTTGAGAAAACAGCACTTTAGAATGTATATTCTATTTATTGAGTGAACAAACTTTTGAACTGAGAAGTGACTGAAGTTGATAAGTTGCATAAAAATAGAGCAGGTTGACTTATTTGGTACAAAGTAATAACAATCTAAATACAATAAAATGTCAATTAATATGCAGTTACCACTTGACTGGACTTTTAAATGATTCAGACCAACTGTATTCACTCCCAGCTCCTGGTGTCTTGATTAATTCTATGTAAATTATCAGTTAATGGGAGAATCAGTGATCCAGATAAATTCAACATCTCCCACTGAATCTGGATAATTGACTTTTCCTGTACAGGGTAACTATGTACCAGAATAAGAACATAGTTAGAGTAAATTAATGATTAAAATTTGCCATCATTCTGTCTGGTAATATTTGTAAAATCTATATTATTATCAACATTAGTTTAAATCTATGTTTTCAATACAAAAAAGTGCAAAAGCTGTACAAATTCTAATTCATTTCAGTGTAAACTAAGTAGGTGGCATTGATAAGAAAAAGAAAACTGCATGCAGAATGGATCAGGTGTATGTTCATAATATACTGGTACATGTTTACAACCATTTACATCTATATTTAACAATACATACCTGTATACATATTCCATAATACATAATATTTAATAATATGTTACATGATGTGGCATGTATTTTAGCTTACATCTAATGGAGTATTTTCAAAAGTTTCAAGTTTTCTACATATTCATTACATCTCAAGGATAATTTTGTCAGCAGAGAAGCTTTTATGATTTCAGTTTATCAATTGCGACTTTGATATATGGCTATTTATAGACATGTTTCATTCTGAATTCATTATGTTAGTATAATTCTCAGTTTCTGTCAAGACCACATCAATGGAAAGCAAGAGATGTTGGGCTCTTTTCTATTAGCAACAGCTGTGACAAGATTTCAGTTCAACAAGAAGGCCTTAACTCTTCTATTTTTAAATTACTTTTTATTTTTACTTAAATCAGTGACTTTAAATGTGATGTGAGACCTAGAAACACTTTCTGTTAAAGAATGTATACATATTGGTCATATTTGTGTATAACAACCACTTGGGTGGGGTACCATGGAGCAGGTGGTCTTTATAAACAGGTCAAAGTTAATTGATGTTTACGTATTGGATGTATGAGTTTGTGTCTTTATGCAATGGTGGTGGTCCTATTTTTGTTATGTTCTGTTCTCTTCCCTTTTGTCAACACAGGGCATTGACTCGCAAACGTTATTGGAGGACATTAGAAAACTTAAACTTATTGTGAAAGCTCATGAGAGACGAATTAAAACATTAGAAGATAAGCTTGCTCAGTTTGAAGCCAATTCACCGGATGAAGAAGAGCAAGAGGATCAGGCTTAGTCATGTATTGAAATTATTTTTCCCGTTTCCTGCTTTGTTGGTTCTGTGATATTGTAGAGGCACACATGAATAGCTCTACCAAATTATAATACTTATTGCATAGTCATGTCAGATGGAAGTTAATTAAGCCTAATTTACTATTAACTTCCAAGCCAAGTTAATGAATAAATTATTTTTTGTAATACTGGTATCTTTGGAACAATGACCTTGCTGTTAAAGTTTGCAAATTTACTATTTTAAAAATATTTGCATTAGTTGATCCAGAATTGATTTACTTCCTTGACTACATGGTGTTGAGTTTTTGACTCAACTGCAAAAATCATGAAAATTGAACATGAAGATTTCTGCATATTTGTGAGAAACTATTGCATAAATGAAGGCATAACATATGCTTCGGATTTTATTAATGTTTATTTATTCTGAGTTCTTTACTATTTGATATTAAAATCTGTTGGAGTCCATTATTTTGTCTGTTTAATAATATCAGCATATTAAAAGTTAATGGAAATTGGGCATGTATAAAAAAAGGAATAAAGAAAATGACTTATTGTTTTTCTTGGCACTGCTATCAATATGTTCTAATAATAAGCTAGAGCTATTCATATCAAATTATTGTAGTACAAGCACATAAGAGGTTTGTCATATATGGATCTTCGTGTGTGTGTATGCATGTTTAGGATGACACCTTATTTCCCAATACTAACCTGTTGTTATTTCCCCTGTTTATGGTGAATGAATAATCCTGTCATGTTTTGCATCGGATTCTGATGGTATGGTTTTGCTGAATTTTGTGAAGCACTGAAGATGTGTTTTAGGTTGAAAATTATTGAAGTCTGGCACATTACCAGCCATAAGGATGACATTTTAGTGCTGTCCAGTACTTGTCTTTAATTTTCAGCCTGCATTTTTATGACATGTATTTTGGATGACATCTGTTATCTTGTACATTTGAGGATATAGAAAAGAACTAAATTGTTTATAATGCTCTTTTATTTTTATAAAGTTATCGATGATTTTTCATGGGAATTTTGTAGTAGAACAATATTATTTCAGACATATGCAATTTTTGCAGTTTATAGTTTATCAGTATGATATTCAATTTTTGAACTGTTTTGTATTAAATGAAGAAATGAAAAGGAATGGGAGTAATGATGTTTCTACTCTGTGACGTTTGTTGTGGTTAATCTTAACATTCTTGATTAACATTTGTCTCTGAATCTCGTTTATTTTGGCAAAGACTTCAGTGTTAATCAGATACATTCATAGATTCAGACCATCTTTGAAACCAGACTCTGTACTTTTTGAATTGATCTATTTTCATGGATTTCATTGTTCATTTTGTTGTGAAAAATAACATTTTGATCAATTAATAGATTGGTCATGGAATACTTTTGTTTCTACAGTGGCATCATTGTTCATGGGATTATTAAATTTGTGATTTGTAGCAGCCACAAAACATGTGAAAATTGGTACCCATGAAAATTTGTACCACCATGAAAAATAGTTACTTCATGGTATATAGTGAAACAGCGAATGGCCTGTCTGCTGTGAAACTGAAACAGGGGGTATAGCTCTTGATTATAATGGGGAGAGGTTGACATGGTGATGGTGTTCAGTGTAAATATTGCAGCTTTTATACCAAAGTAGAAAAGTGTTAAATTACAACAGCAAATTCAATGTTACAGTAACATTTTGATGTTTTTAGACTCGTATAGTTTAATACTAAGTGGCAATGTTTGTCTGCTTTCATGGTTATTTAATCATGGAACAATTTTAGATATCATCACAAAAACATTCATATTCTAACAATCAAATGATGTTTTTCTGCAGGTAAATGATGCCATATATATAGGATACTGTAAAATCTGGATGGCATATGTATGCTTATTCTTGTAAATAGTAAAGTTCATATGAACTAATATTTTATGCGCTTATTGACAGTGAATTAACCATGACTAAGCTATTTTGTAAATGCATATCAACCAAAATTAATATCATATCAAGATTGTTATTGAAGGAAAGGATGGATAGCTTAAAGGAAACTGAATTAGGACAATATTATGAAGTTATGGCCTGATGCAAATTGCTTAATGAGGAACAGGGCAGTCATCAAAAGACAAAGGAAGAACCTTGTGTATTGGCAGTTTTTCCTTCTTGCTTATGTATGCTTACATTCTGTGTGCACTAATTTTCACATATAAGCCTGTTGTCCAGATTTTACAGTTACTATCGAATATGTAAGCTATTTTTTACATTTCCAAAGTCAGGAGTCATTGATTTTGATCCACTGTCATGTGAGTTTGCTGTTGATAATTTAATTCTTCATTTATTAATATACAGGAATTGGTTATGGTTTGCAGACATAATGGTGCATTGAGGTTTTTCTTTTTCAACTTTAAATGGGATGGCTTCAGAAGAAAATTGTCTCCATTCATTCCTGCTTCAGAATGTGAAAATTGAAATTTATTTCTTGTTTGTTCTTATTGGTTACCATGCCATTTCTCTCTTTTTCCACTCGTACCAATTGTGTGTATGTTGTAGTTTTGTATGTCATCGGTGTTGCTAAAAATGCTTTCATAGGAAAAAGATTATTTATCAGTATAACATTTTGCCAACATATATCAAGTCATCCATCACAATTTTCATGTCCTTTCTTTTACAGCTGTCCTACTTGAAGGGATTATGTGCAGTTTTACCTTATTCAGCAGCTTTCATCATCACTGTTATTGAAATTTATTAAAAAATCTGATACAATGTCTGATAAAATAAAGAACCTCACAGCAAGAGACAATGCAGAATGTTCTTGGAATATATTTCATGTGTGTTTTTTGTTGTTGTTGTTGTTGTTGTTTTTTTTTGTTTTGTTTTTTTAAATTTAAGTAAGACCAAAGTACTGGGACACAGACTTCTTATATTATTTGATTATAAAGCAAAAGACAATTTTAGAAAGCTTTGATTGTTAAATGCCAGTCTACACCTCTATTCCCCCCCCCCCCAGTAAATAGATCTTAATACTCTGTCTCAGACCTCACAAAAGAGAGTAATATTTCCTTTAATTCTCTTTGTTTTGCGAACAGGTTGTCTTTTTTAATTGGTGTGAGAAATGGGGGTAACAGCCTTGTGTGTGAGGTTTCTAGACTGTTAATGGTGATCCTACTGTTGTAAATTAATATTCATCTCTGCAGAGTTAAGCTTTATTTATTTAGCTGACTGTTTGCTATGTATTCATGTATTTTCATGCATATCAGTTTTCATGGTTTTGGAAATTAAAACAACTCCAATTTTGTTGGTACTAAAATCTAAGGATTGAGGATGCTGTCCTTCAGTGTCCACAAAAGAATCATTGTTCAGTAGTCTTTAAATTTGTGATTTGTTGCTGTCATGAAAACCATGATAATTGGTACCCCATGAAAACTGGTATGTCATGTATATTGGTTCTCCATGAAAACTGATATACTGTGAATATTGATACCCCATGAAAACTTATAAACTATAAATGTTCATACCTCTTAAAAACTGGTGCACCATGAACAGTTGTATGCATGGAAGACTAGTGCACCATAAACATTGGTATCCCATGAAAACTGGTTCACCATGAATACTCATAAATATTTGGTACCTAATGAAAACTGGTATATAGTGAATATTAATACCCAATTAAAACTCAGTACACCATGAATATTGGTATCACACGAAAACTGGTGCACCATGAATATTGGTACCCCATGTAAAATAGTGAATTCACTGTATCTTTGGTAAATTGAAATGTTATGCTTAGTTGTACTCATGCAGTATAAATAAAACAAGTACAAATACCAACATTGCCAGTTTATATGAATCAGGCTACAAAAAGCTTGAAGATCAGTTAATAATAGATCATCATTCTTTCAATAGAGGAGTAGTGAATTAATTGGTCTATTAAAACAGTTGTATATTTTGGCATGTATTAAATGGTGCATATTTGTGTAGGGAGAGATAAATTTAAGTAGTCTTATACAAGTTTACCATTTTTGCCTCAGATATGGGATTGATAAGACAGTATAATCCGTGTTGAACAACTTTTATTAAAGTATTCACATCACAAAGAGTTATCACACACTTTTCAAAGGTAAAGTGAATAATCTTTTACATGATAGAATAGGATCTTTTGGAATTTATTTCTAAATATTAAGAAATATATTTTTTTAAGAAGTCTGATAATTGATAATTTGGAAATCTATAGGACTCACACGCTCTTCCATTTCTTTGTACCCCCTACCAATTTTAAAGATGAAAAGTATCAAGGATATAAAAAAGTGCACAAAATTTAGTCATTTTGTTGACAATTTCTAACCTGATTGTCGTCAGGAGGTCCTTAAAACTAAACTTATTTGTATTTCGAACTAAACAGAAACTCTCAGTGTAAACAAGCAGACAGACTGCACACTGCCCTTTTCTGGTTTCTAGAATAGTCTATTTCAGTAAAAACTGTTGTTTGCATCCAATATTTGCAATGTCTAGACTAGATATTTCTAAAATAAATTGAACAAAAAAACAGGATGAACTCAATGTATACATGTGTTCAAAAAGATGTAACTTCCAAATATATGGAATTATTATCAAAGATGGTGCACTACATCAAATTTGTTGCTTGAAAACATAGACCCACCCATGCAAATATGGTGACCATATTAGTAAAGAAACTCCCATTCTATTTGAAGCATCAGAAAGTTGAAAATTGTTGGGGACCCCATGGTGACACTCAGGTTAGAAATTACAAACTGATGAATGAAATGACTTTATTTGGTGCATTTTCTTTTTTTACATACTTGGATGCCCTGTGTGTTTGAAATCAGAAGTGGGTGCAAACAAACAGGAGAGTATGTGAATTCTGTAGCCAGGAATTTTATACCTAGCTGACCATATTTTCTACTTTCACCATTAAATAAAACATCATCATTGATTGCTTTTATTCTGAAACAGGTTTAAAAGGTAACGCTTGTGAAACCAGTCATTACTTTTAACAATATGCTTCTGTAATACATAATTACTAATATTAATTGCATACTTGAGTATTGAAATGTAGATAGAGTTGTCTCACCCTGAATGATCTCCCTTGACTAGGCATAGCTTGAGGATAGCACTGGTTGATCAACACTAACACAAAATACAAATACCACCTCAATTCCAGTAAAACTTTACCAGTTCTTTGGATACAAAAGTTAAACAAACATATGATTAATAATGTATGATAATTTTCTTCTAGCTTGATGACTAATGCATAAAATTTACCTCAATTCAGAATGTCTTTTTCAGTTGTTTTCAAAATTCAGAATGGTTTAACAAAATATGATCCTTTAAGTTTCAGTATCCTTCTGCTTATTGTTTACATCTTGATCACATTTTGAAAAATACTTCTTTTACAAGTTATATTTTTGTCTGTATTATATATTGGTTACAAAATAAGCTTTTGAGCCACTCAGGAGATATTTCTGATAGAAACTGATGCTAGTTTGGGGTGGAAATAATATGCAGTAAGGTACTCGCATAAAGATAAATAATTTTTAAAATCTTTGTATGTTTTTTTTTTTCTGTTCAGAAATTTGAAGCTGCCAAGTTAATGAAGGAAGTGGAACAGTTGAAGGAGATTATAAAGAAGCAGGATAAAAGGATTAAGGACTTAGAAAGCAAAGTTAGTGAAATGGAAGAGATAGTGAATGACACAGGTGCTGTGTAAGATAGTCACAGTCCAAATTTCATCACATCACATGACCTGGATTTCTCAGGGACCATTCCTCACATAACTTTTATTACACAAATGTAATGGGTGTGTGGGGTGGGTGGGTGGATTAATTGTAGTTTTAAATGTAGCACTATGAGTTTTAAATATATTTGAGGTTATTTAAGGTCCATGTTACCATTTTCCCTCTTTTGATTAGTTTTGTAAGGTTTTCATTGAATTTATTAATGTATGAAAATTACTGAGGTTTCAAGTTGAAGATTAAGAATGTTCTGCGAAGAAATTTTAAAAATTCACTCCTGGAGAAAATAAAAATACTGTTTATTCAGAGTACATGAATTGATATGTGGCTTTAATACAATGGCAACCTTAAAGATTACCTTAAAGAGGGCACTGTATGGCTATGACCGTGTAAAGATGTCACTGTATGATTATAAATGCGTAAAGATGCCACTGTATGGATATAAGTGTATTAAAGTTTAACCATTTGATAATGTGAAAATATAACCATACAGAGATTTTTTCATGTATCATAGGACAGAGTAGGTATTTATGCTATCAGCATATGTTAACTAATGATCAAATAATCTGGCACACATATTTATCTGTTAAAGTTTGGGACATATGTTTAAAATAAAAAGCATCCAATGAGATTGCTGCATGAAGAAAATTATGTGTGCTTCAGAAATTATGATTGGAATACCACAGGTATCACAAAAATATCCCTTCGGAGTCTGTTTTCGATATTAGGCATCTGTCAGTTAGATGAGTAATCTCCCTTTAAGCCACTTGCTAGATTTTGTCAACAGTGGCAGTGTCTTTAATTTTCATTCTGAAACTTTTGTATATTTCCTACACGTACCGAAGTCTTCAGCCTAAAAAATAAAAAAAAAATCAGTTGAAATTTGAAAAATATCATCATGTATAACTAGTACATCAGCTATCCACCGTTCTTCTGTTGGTTTCCTAACTAAAATGGAAAGGATATATCAAATTTGTTTAAAAATTTCAACATTTTAGCTTGGGCATAAGGCCAAGTGAGCTTTTTGTATGGTCATTCATATGTCATGCATCATTCGTTCTCCATTCACAGTAGTAATTTACAACTTCTCAAAAACAGCTTTACCAATTTGCACATGATTTACAGGTAGCATTCAAGCATCTAGGCCTTTCATATTTATTTTCTGGTTCCCGATCTGTCATCCAGGATGGCTGCTAATAAAAAACCCTTGAAAATTCTTTAAATATATTTTCTTCAAAACCTTACCCACAACATGTTTTAAAAAATTGGTTAAAAGTACCCTTGCATAAATGTCGTTCAGATATGTTCAGATCATGTTAATCCATCATCAAATATAGATGCTGTTACTAAAAAAATAAACCAGTCCTCTCAAGACGTTTACATTTATAGATATAAATATACCTATTCAGAGTATAAGGTTGTTTGATTTATGCATGTTTGTGTGTCTGTTTATGGCAATAGAAAGAGAAAGTTCCTGATAAGAAAACAGATCAGCTCTACATAAATTTAATTCAGCATTTTTTATACTTTATAAAAGAGCAATCATTCATAGGATTTTATGCTAAACTTACTCCTGTTCTTAACCCATCTGAAAAATGTGCTTAACTGCTGAGTTTTTAAAGCAACCTCATTAGCCGAGTATTTGGAAGTTGTAAATATTAAGGAACATGTTCCACATTTTGGTACATTTGTAATGAATGTTAACGTTGAGCAAAAAGTGGCTGAATACTGTCTGGCTTAAAAAAAACACAGTGTTACTATATTTCTCTATACAGTTTCCTTATGGGTTTTAACTTCTTCTGAAAAAGAAGAAGCAGTAGGCAGAAAATCTAAATTTTGCAGGTGTTAATTGGATTAAGTTGGAAATCCAGGTTTCAGCATTGAATCATCCTTGACATGAATAGACGATGATCATTTATTGGTTAAAGAGGACATTTCTGTAAGATTTCCTTTAAGTGAAAATGACTCTATCTGCATGTTTGCTTCAAATGGAAAATGACATTCTATGATGGTAAAGAGAAAATATTTTAACTTGTAATATTTTTTTTATTATGCTAAGAAAAACAAGACATAGTACATCTAACACTGGCATAAATATTTTTTCAATGAAAAATACATGCAAAAATTGTTTCATTAAAAAAATTTCTTATTTTCCTGTCAGAGATTAAAGCAAAGTAGCCACATAAAGCTTAGTTACTTTGTTCATATGTGTTTTGCTATGTATATAAAGCATCAGTAGATATAAAAGCAGGAAAAATCTTGTAGTTTCTTTTAAGGCTTTTATAACACCAAGGAAAAGATACAGATGTATCAAAGTGAGTTACAAATATCCTAATCATTTGTACATAGTCTGATATACATATATATGTGTATATTGTATACAATTACTCTCTATGCAGTCAAAGAATGTAACAGTGGCAGGGTCAGTAAATACTTCAGAATAGCAAGGGACTGCTGTTGGGATCCTCAATATCAGAAATAAAAGGCAGCTGCTTGCATTCTACTGTGCAAGTCTTGAAGCACTATACTGCAGTGCCTAATTAAGATATTTAAATGTTAAGCAAATGTCTCTATGTTAAATATGGATACTTGTTTTGTTTTCCTCTCACAGGATAGCATGCACTTAGAGAGTTCCTTTGCTCACAGTGAAGAAGTGTTCTAAATAATACTGTATTCAGGACATGTGTCAAAGAGTAGGGTAAAACTGTAGATATTAGATAGATGTCCCTGATTCATGCTGCTGTATGGGCTTGAATTGCTGCAATGTATATATTAGCTTTGATTCCACTGTGTGATACATAAATGAAACCATTGATGATATGTATATTTTGGTCTATAATTTACATATGTCCATTTCTACTTTATGGTAAAAAGGTAAGTGAGAGTTTTATTTTCTATAGGAAACTCGTTGAACAAGTACAGATACTTTCAAGTGAAGCCTGTCACATGTTTTGTCATGATGTCCATCAGTTAGTCTTCACTGTCTTGCAGCCATCATATCTGTTAAAAAGTTTGTCATCGTACCTTTGGTTTTAGCAGTCTGTCAAAAAGATGTTTTTTGTGTCACATGTTTGTATTTTGTCATTCTGTCTGTATAGCAGTAACACATTTTTATCAGCCCGTTGTTAGGTCTTGTTTGACAGATGTGTCACTGTGTCCAATATCATAGTCATGCTAAAAACATCTGTTGCAAGGCACATCCATATTTATACATTATTAACAATCTTAGTATCATTTTCTGTACATCTTTGTGACCATCAGTATGAAAGAGTGCCATTTGTGTTCCACCAAGTCTTGGCGTTCAGTAATCTGTCTTCTGATGTCAGGATGGCTCCCTGAGAAGTGATCTTTCACTTCACACTAATTTTCTTCTTTCAATTTTGTGATGCCAGCGATTAACATTTTGAGCATACCATTGTGTCAGATAGTTATCTTATGATGCTTTGACTTTACTGCCAAACAATTTTATTTAATAGATTATATCCACAGAAGTTTCCATTTCATAATGATTGACACTGTGTCTGTCAAATGAGAAGGATTTCTTTCATGTTTTTTGTTGCCACTTGCAGTTCATTCATAAGATCTAAACTGTGAGCACTCTGATAGACAGAAACTGTCGTCTGTATTTATACATTAACTATGTTATGTGATGTTTCAGAAATGTACACAAAATTTGTCAGCGTGTCAATACATATGGGATGTCTTTTAATGACTTATTCCACTGAATCTGACTGTATTGTTATTGAGTCTGTCTTTTTATATGTACCAGCACTTCATTATGTTGCAGAGGATTTGTCAATTTTTGGTCTTAAAGTGAATCTGTGTACATCTCCACTAATCTACCAATACATGTCCTTGTCAGTTTGGCTTTATTTTTCAAAGTCCATCTTTGTACATTTTTTCTTCTATTCAGTATAATATCTATGTCTGTATATTTAATATGGCAGTCAGTCCAGAATTTGCTGCAAAAGGTAGATATTTTATTTATGTACACTGTACACAGATGATCGTTACATTCTTACTTTGGAGAAATCAGCTGCACAAGCAGTTATTATAATAAGGGATTTTATTTTCTATCATGGTTCATCAAACAAATATTCCAAATTTGTTAGTGATAACATTTGTTTTTTATTGGATGTGCTGAGAAAATAAATTATAGATGGTTCACCAACAATTTTGAAGTGGAATTTGATCATTTAGACTGTTTTTAAAAGCTTAACCTCTTGCTACTTTATTTAACTGTAAAACAAGGAGAACAGTTTCACAGACATACTTGTATGACCTACTTTTGACAACAGGTTTCAATCAGTAATATATAAAAAGTCTCTCCTGACATGAGCAGAGTGTACATTGGTGTCCATTGTTATGTACAGTGATTCAGTTCAATGATTGTTGATGAAACAGGTGTACATTTCAGTCTGATTTACAGTTATACAAATTTGCATAAATTTTTGTAAAGGTAGTTTTACTTTGAATGTGTAAATTTGTTGGCATTCATATATTTTGTCTGTATACAATGAAACAAAGATTTTTTTGCAAAATTACTTTTGTTTTCATTTGTTATTTTACAGTTGCCAGTTTTGCTTACTTTTGCTTTTTATCTATATTAGCTTAATAGATTTAAAGAAATTTAAAGATGATGATACAGTTAAGTGTTAGAGGTTGTCATTGAAGTTTAAGTGTTCTAATACTTACATGTATATACAGGTTTGCCAACACAAAATATCATGCTGTATGATATATAGTATTGACACTTTTGTCATATTTAATATAACAAGAGCATACACATCAATATTAAATGAGCTTCAGAGTGCATGTGTGTGTGTGTGTATATATGTGTGTGTGTGTGTGTGTGTGTGTGTGTGCAAAACACCCAGATTAAATCATTCTATCTTGATGAGTATGTTCTGAGATACATGCACTACCATTACATTACCATAACATTTACAGATACATAGACTGGTGTCCCATGGCCTTAGTTTATCATGTCATTTAGACTTGTACGATAAACCACAATAATCTGATAAAAAAGTAAGTAAAAGAATAAATACACAGACACATTTTACTTTGCTAGTATCAGAGTTTGTATAAAGTATCGCATTGACATAAATAAACAGATGATGGGGAAAATGGGACATTGTTAAGCAACTTGTTGGGGGTAAAAAAAAAAAATCAGTAACATTTCTGGTTTCTCACCCTTGGCATGGTTCACCATCGTTAGATGTCTTAAAGTTATTTAATTTAGTTAGAGATAGAGCTTGATGCATTCCAGAAGCACATATCAATATGGCTGCCAGTCTCGATCCATTTTAATGTTTGATGTATATAGAGGGCGATGGACATGAGCTCAGAATCATAGGAGAGTTCATCTATGCTTGATTGATCAAATTACAGTTGTAGTTAAACTAAAAACATTATGACCTATGGACCTTTGATAACGTCAAAGTCAGTCAAGGTCATTATGGTGACAGCCTGGGGAATAAGATTACTGGTACAAAGTAAAATGTCATTGTAAATTAGTGCTGTAGTCTGTAAATAAGATTTTATAGAATAATAATAGTAATACTAAGTGTATGTTTGGAGGATTTACATTTGTATCAGACTGTCTACAGCATACATATATAACATGCCAAGCAGGGTGAGATATAGGGATCACTTTTCTGGCAGTGTTCTCATCATTGTTGTCATAAGTTTCAAAGCTCTTGCATTTAACTCAGTTTCTCTTTCACTATTGTATGTACAGTCATGAAAGCTGATGATGTGTGTATTCATCATGATGGGTAATACTCCACACCACAGAAGTAGGTCATGGTGATTTTCTTGATGTAATGATTCTATTAATAGTTTGCATTTACATCGGTTTCTCTGACATTTGTGTGACCGTCATAAAATTTGATGGGTATGTCCATCTTAGAGGTACTACTCACCACTGGCAAACATAGGATACAGTGACCTCTGCTTAGTGATATATTGTAAGAGTTTTGGGATCATGCCATGATGGAACAAGTGAGACTTAGCATTACACAGTATTCTTGATTTCTTATACAAATATGGGCCACTTATTTCTTCCAAATATTTATAAATACAATGATTTTCGAATTTGAACAAAAAATTTGAATTTTACTTCTGAATTTGTTGAAAGAGGGGATCTATGACTGAGAAAGATTACTTAGTATATTGTGATTATTCAGTGAAGTTTTGGGAGTGGTAAATGCTAGACTGTTTAAGTAACTCTTGTTACTTTTGTGGCTTGTATATGTATAAGAAAACTATTTGCAAATAACTGTACTCATTATAGAATTGTAATTATTATTTTTGCATTGTACAAAGAGTCCTTTCAAGGATTTATTGCAAGTGCATTAAACATATTATTTTAAAGGTTAAATGTTTTGGTTCTTACTACCATGCTTGGCTATGCACATTAATGTTCTGTTTATGTTAAAACCATCCAACCCTGGACAGGTACTCCAAATACATCTGCATCTGGTATGAACCCATTGTATGGAGTATAACCTCAGTAAAGCAATAACTCTCCACACATGTGTGCATGGGTGTGTGCATATTTATGTGTACATGTACATATCTATGTTGGGTTTTCATTAAAAAATTTCTTATGATGTCTAGTTGGTTCTAAGTAAAAATGGTGCCATCAGATGTCAAATATGGCCACAATGCAGACATCTTGAAAATCTTTTTAGTACTACTGCTTCTGAATGGATGTTCATATTGACATGGGTTTTCAATAAAAGACCTCATATAATGTTGATTTTACTGAAAATAAATGATGCATATCTGACATGCAATATGGCAGTCATTTAAAAATATTGTATTACAACTCTACTTAACAGAAATTTATATTGATGTAGGGTTTTCACCAGAAAACTTTTTATGATGTCTCGTTGGCTTAAATGAAAATGGTGCCAATCTGAAACTCAATAATGGCAACCTCAGCAGCCATCATAAAATTATTATTTCTGCTCCTTTCCTACAGGATGGCGATATCAACACAGGGTTTTCACCAATAGACTTCTTACAATACCTAGTTGGTCATAAATGAAAATGGTGCCAGTGATATGTCCCATATGGCTGCCATGATGACCATCTTAAAATCTTGTTACTACTCCCCCGACTGGATAATTGTTATGTCGGAGTTCCCTAAATGAAAATGGTGCCTGTTGTTATCCAATATGGTTGCTATGACAAGTGTCTTTAAGAGTTTGTTGTCACTAATCCTCTTGAATGGATGATCATTATGACAAGACCACTCCGGTGACCTAAGTGGTTAGTGCGTCTGCCTCAGATGCGGGAGGTCATGAGTTTGAACCCTGACTGATTTGTACTAAAGACTTATAAAAATGGTACTGGCAGCTGCCTTGCTTGTCACTCAACATTAAGAGGTTAGTATTAGAACTGGTCCGCCTGGTGTCAGGATAATGTGAGTGGGTGGGACATGATGCTAACTGTCTGTGGCATGATGCTGCAGTGCTAATGATGCCGCAGTGCTGGACATAGAATAAACTGCCACACTGCAGACATCATAGCAATATGACTAAAATTGTTAATGCTGCAGTTGAAATCAAATCATACACACGCACACACTCTCATTATGACAAGGTGGTCTTTTCTTACCTAATGACTTCTAATGTATACCTTGTCCTAAATGAAAATGGTGCCAAACTGATGTCCAGTATGTGTACCACAGCAGCTAATTTGTAAATCTTGTTATTACTGAGGACTGTTAAGATGTTTTTAACACTTGACAGTTAAAAAGGCAGAATTGTCTTATTTTGAATTAATGGAAATTGTTTTTGCCTAGTAAAGCATCATTCGTTCGAGGGACAGCAAAATTATATAAGTTTGCATTATAGAATATGGAGAACAAAATAAAGCACCCAGTCCAATCAAAGATTTATGATGATGTATTTATTATTCAGAATTATAGGAAGTTCATTTACTCCATAAAATTTTTAAATGGCAGTGCCATGATGGTAACTGATACAGAGATCAGAGCCATTAATAAAGTACACCTAACATTGAGAAAGCATAGAAGTTCTGAATTCAGCCACTTGTCAACTTTGATCTGTTTTTTTTTTTTTTCAATACATAAATTTCTTGCCCAGCTTTTTCATGTTATCTGAGTTATTCCTAACTCAAGTCTCACACGGCTGGAAGTACGTAGTAAAAAAATATGAAAACACCAGCAAGAAAGCTTTGGAAAAAAAACCTAAAGAAGTTGTGCACAGTTTAAGACTTTGTGATCCTTTTATCTTCTTTGAAATTTCTCAGTATCTGTGTGCTGATTCTGTGTGCTACTTACACTTTTTTATATGGAAATTTCTAATTTGTGTGATTTAAAATTTGTTTGTTTTTGGGTCCATTTAAATGTGTTGACAATTTATCCAACCAATTGTTGACAGCCCATATGTCAGTGTTAAGTGTTCTTTTAAATGAATGAGAGCAGACTTTATCCCTATCTTCAAGTCTTGTTCCCATTTTCATGCACCATTTTTTGACTTTCATTTACAGTGTCTAGATAAACTATTTTCTCATTTGCTCTAAGCAAACATATACACCTGCAATGAAGGATCACTTTTGGGTAGTAGACAGTGTGGTTTGAAAGTGTAAGATGTATAGACCTTTCTTTCTGAATAGTTCAGACATGTTAGTCAACTATGTTTAGTACCTCGTTATCTTTTAACCCTCAAAGATGCCATTGTCACTCAGTAGTTAGCAGGCCAGACTTCTGACATAGGGCGTGGAGTCAATTCCTGTCCCAGATCATCGCAGGTCAGCTACCATGGGTGTGTCCCTGGGCAAGGCTCTTTACTCCAATTGTCTCGGCACTAAATGACCTTCATGTTTTGTACCATTAAAACCAAAACAAACCATTACACATAACCAGTAGTACACCAACCAGCAGTTCTTTGGCATGGTTGTGATTGTATGACTTGTTAAATCCATTTCTCTTCAGGACAATGCTTTTACAGATTCCATGCAAAATTAAAACCATAGCCAAATGCAAGTAATAAATGTCTCTCATGTAATTCTAAAGTAACATGGCTGTTATCACCTGATTATTTAAGCATTTTGTAACATAGCTCTTGAAGTCCACTGTCATTTTGTAACATTGATCTTGATGTCCACTCTTGTACATGTGTAACAATTTGTACTGATATTTAATACACCTAGAATAAAATATGACTTACAGTGATAGTTTGTGGGCAACATACTAATTCGCCTTACCTGACACTCATCGATTTTTTTACAGAAGGGACTGAACACGTTCAGTACATTTTCAATGCATGTGACCCCAAACAGCATAATGCAGGTATTACCATAGTATCAATCTGTTTTAATGACATTCTTACAAATAAGAATTTGAGCTTCCACTGGTAATCAAAATTGACTTAACAGATTTGCAACTCTGTGGTATGGGGGCGCTGGGTGGCAGAGTGGTCTAAAGTGTCCACTTTTACCGATCACTGCAATCTCACCTCTGTTTTTGATGGTTTGAGTCTCAGGCTTGCCAGTGTGGGTATGTGAGAACACTGCCAGTAGCATCCCTTGGGTAGGTGGTTCTTATCCAGGTTTTCCCAGGTTTTTCTCCACCAAATATACTTGCCTCCAGGTATATAGCCTCACTTGTGCCGAGAAATTGTGTTAAAACCATAAACAATAAATGAATAACATCACTGTGGTGCTAATGTTTCTATGGCCATTGTCCAAGATAAAATTAGAGGTAAACGCAAGACCCATAGGTCTTAAACTTTGTAACAGAAGGAAGTGAAACCAACAAGTTTAGTAAAATCAACAAATAATTTATTTCCGCCAACTACAAAATGAAAATTCAAAAGACAGTATTGTGAATTAATCCTAAATGTTCTATCGCAAGCCCAAAAGTATAATATGTTCTGATTGAATTAGAATAATCTTGAATGTTTAGAGTTTCCACAATGATGTAAACCAATAAGGCTTTGAATGAGTTCTCAATAATCCCACAGTAATGTTTTTGTCCAAAATGTTGATGAGCACCTTGTAATTCCTATGCATAATTTAAATAATTTCTCTCAAATTATATCTGAACACAACTAGAAGTGATTCTACAGGTATCATAAAACAGGAATGAATAATTGTTTATCAAACTTATTTATATACAAACACCCACCTGAACTGCGATGCAGTAGGTCACTCTTTAAAATCCAAATTTCGAATGGAAGATTCAACCGAATCCTCAATAAGTTAGCTTCCAGAACATTCTAAGTTTGTAAACAAGGATGGGCCTTAAACTCAATTTTAGTAAATATCTTGTTTATTTTGTATAATCTTGAAAAAACTCGGGTAGACATTAATTCCACAACTCTCAATTACTTTTTGATCACACACTATAGATACATGTAACATCTCATAAAGAAGAAGAAAGATTTGTAAATAAAGCTTTCTTTTACCTATTAGTTAAATGTACATATGATATTATAATAATTAAAACTGCATAGGAAGATGTCTAATGAACGACACAAAATACATGCAAATAAAGTAATATAGCACTTCTATGTACATGAAAAGGCACCTGCAATTATCTTACCTTTTCCTCTAATACGTCTAATGTCAATATTGTATTCAGCATAAAACTCCATCTAACAATCTTTGGTTTTGTTTTTCATTTTGTTAATGAAGGTAAGGGGTTTGTGATCACTTAATACAATAAACGGAGAAGGAGCTGAACTAATATATACTTAAGAATGTTGCAAAGGAAAAATTAAAGCCAAACATTCATTCTCGATTGTGGAATAATTTCTCTGGTGCTTTTTATTTATATATTATTTTTTTTTAGAAAAATAGCACACTGGATGATCCACACTATTTTTATCTTCTTGAATAAAATACTACACCAAATCCTACATCACTTTCATCAACAGAAACTTTAAATAGTTGACTGGAATTTTGAGCTGAAAGAACTGCTGCACTTTTAGGTATGGCCTATAATTTATCTAAAGATTCCTGACACTTGTCAGACTGATGAAACTTGGATTTCTTGCTCAACAGATTTGCCACAGACATGGCAATTATTGAGAAATTTTAGCAAAATTTTTGATAATATCCCGTCATACCTAAAATAGCATCAGTTGCTTTTTACTCGCATCTACTGGGAATTCTGACATAACCTTGGCCTTAACTACAGGTTTAACTTGACCTTATCCTTGAATATGTCTTAAAATATGACACAAATATGATAAAACTCACTTTTACCTAGATCAATTATCAAATTTGCATCGCTGAGTTGATCAAAACATTTCTGAATAGTTCCTAAGTGATCTTTCCAGGAATAGTTGTAGATGATGACATCATCGATGTAAGCGTCAAAATTATCTAGACCAGATGTATCATCGTCATTAAACGCTGGAATGTTGACAGAGAATTTTTCATATCAAACGGTATCACTTTATATTAATAATGTCAATCTGTATTCATTTTGCACTTTCCGTAATTGGAATTTGCCCATATTCTTGTAAAAGGTAAACGTTGGTGACATATTTTGCATTACCAATTTTGTCAGTGCAGTTATTTATTCTTGACTGGAAATGAATCTATTTTGGTGACACTGTTGAATTATGCATAATCAATACACATTCGAGATGTATTTGGTTTCAGCACAAGAACGCATGATGACTTACTTGGCTCTATAAACTCTTTCTCCAACAAACACTGAATTTATTTTTTCAAACATTTCTGATTGGGATGATTCACTCTGTAAGGATGTTGTTTCACAAGTTTAGAATCTACCATCTCAACGTAATGATAGATTTTATTTGTTCATGTTGGAACATAGGAAACAAGTGCTCATATTCACTTGACTCTTTTCCTGAAGTTGTTGATGTGAAATTTACTGATCCAGATTGTTTAATATTTCCGAATTCTAAAGGCTGGTTAAATAAGATTTACCACAATCAGACTGCATGCCATTGTTCAAAACCTCATTGGGGGAAAGGTACAACTATATTGATTGAATGATTAACTGAGCAAATATCTACCAAAATACTCCTTTAATATATTTATATGGCAAATCGTTTACCTTTTCTCCTCCCAGAAGTGTTAATTATACAATTCAAGTCATTTACTTTCTTTTCAATTGTTTAAGGACCATACAATTTAGCCCGAAGATGATTTTGAGGTATTGTCAAGAGAGGCAGAAATCTATTATCGGGCTGAAATCTATTTTTTATTTTTCTGTTATACCTAATTTCATATTTGACTGAATAGAGTGAAGTATAATTCTTGCTACATTGGCAACTTATAGACATAGGAAGATTTATCTTGGAATCTTCATTTGAAAAGCTGCTATTTTAACGGTCCGCAGACAGTGTCAAACTAGTTCAAAAGGACTAAAACGCAGCGATTCATGAACTGATTCCCTAACAGCAAACAATAGCAAATGAACATTCTCAACCCAATCTTGTCATGTATCAAAGTAATTAGACAATCATATTCTTCAGAGTTTGACGAAATATTTCCAAAGTCCCTTGACTTTCAGGGTGATCGGCAGATTTAAACTGTTGGATGCCTAATTGATGTAAATCGCTGGAAACTTCCAGATATAAAATTTGACCTTTGATCACACTGGACATATTTGGGAAGACCAACCGGCAAAAAACCCTCCCAAAACCCCCAAACAAACAAAAAAAAAAAAAATTTCTCAAAAGCTTTTTCTTTGGGTTTAGGTTTAAGAGTCCTCAAAGGAATTGTATCTGGAAAATCTTGTGGACACACCCATTATGGTCAACAAGTATTTGTTGCCTGCCTTGGTCTTAGGTAAAGGACCGACACAGTATATCATTATTCTGCTAAATGGAGCGTCAAACACCGAAAGAGGTTGCAGATGAGCCTTAAATATCTTTTAAATTCGGTTTTCCTACCTTTTGACAAGTGTAACAAGATCTACAGTATTTAGAAATCATCATCATCATCATCATCATCATCATCATCAATCCTTAACCTACGAGGCCGTTGGGGCACCACAGTTGCCTTTACAACAAATTCTCTCCATCTTTCCCTGTACTCTGCTGCCCTTTGGGAATCTCCAAATCCCATGCCTGTCCACTCCTTAATGTTGTCTTCTCACCCCTTTTTCTGTCTGCCTCTTCTTCTGCACCCTTGCACTGTGCCTTGCAAGATTGTTTTTGATAGTCCAGATGATCTTGAGACATGACCGTACCACTTCAGTTTACGCTTTTTTTTTTTACAGTGGTCAGGAGGTCTTCATAGGATCCGATGGCTCGTTGGATCCTGTTGTGGACTTCTTCGTTGGTTACATGGTCAATGTATGAGATACCCAAGATCTTGCGGTAGCATCTCATTTCGAAGGTTTGAATCCTTCTTTGTGGATCTGATGTGAGCGTCCATGTTTCACAAGCATACAGAAAGATGGATATGATAATTGAACGCATCAGCCTTATTTTGGAACCAAAAGCAAATTTTGGTATCTTTCCATATTGGTCTCAACCTTGTTATTTCTGCTGTTGTCTGTTGTCTGTTAGAAATATCACTTATAAATAAAAACGATTCAAGATCTTCTGATAAGTCTTACTGACTCCTAAATGACCAGCTAAGGGCATCTCGTAGGCGAGGCTAAGAATTTGCTGTCGATATGACCTAGGAACGACAATTTGATAACTCCTTGTCCACTCATCACCAGCAGGTACCTAGGATGAAATCAACGTTCTCATAAGGATCCCAATTTTTGACAAAATAAAAGAACTGGTACTTGTGTGGCTTCAGATACGCTAAAGACTGACCAATATATGTGTCAGCTAAAATAATAGTTTCCTGATTAACATAATTCACAAGAGCTCTTTTGCCATAGCAATAGAACTTCACAAGCATACAAATTTCATTATCTAATAGATCAACTTTTCGATCCAAACAAGGCTTGTCAGTACACGCGGATTAGCTACGACCTTATCTCCAGCTATGTTATTGCCAATTGACAACTGAATAGGTAAACAAGTCATTGCTCTAACAGTCACTGGTTCTGAGACCGAGTCTGATACCAAACTGACACAATGGAGAGGAACAGTAACAATGCCGCACTCTACTCCGTGAATAAGAACATTTTCATTAGAAGATTTCTCAGTGGCAAAGTACCTGGTAATAAAAAGTCCGAGAAGCTCCTGTGTCCCTAATATTTTAGTAGGTACATGCTTGGCACAATCACCAATAAGTGATATAGAATCTTTTGACATGAATGGTTCATAATTCTTCAATGTAAAATCATGTTTTTTTTACCCAATCAATGTATTGTTTTTCAATAGAAGATGGTGTCATTGACCTCTTTGAAATAAAATCATTTGGATTAGCTCCATCTTCATACTGTTGCTTATTTTACGACCTGTAAGAATCAGAAATGACGTGCCATTTCTTTTTAAAATAAGTGCATTTAAAAAGAAAGAAGTATTTCTGATCAGTCTTATTAGATGTTCGATTTCTAATAGTTGTTCCAGATTGAGATTTTGAAGAGCTCGCACGAGACAGAGGTTTGTTACCAAACAAACTGCTGAGAGGAAGATTTATTGACAAATGAAACTTTAAGAGTCAAGGAATAATCATAAGCTGTATGAATAGCATTCTCTAAAGTTTTGATCCTTTGCTCATCTTGACATCAGTATGGATGCAATTCTTGAACTCTTCAACTAATATGAGCTGTCTGAGGTTATTGTAATCTTGATCAACTTTCTTGGCTGAACACCACCTATCAAATATTTTTTCTTCTCCCTTGCAAATTCGACATGGGTTTGACAAGTTTCTGTTCTATGCCTCCAGTACCACCTCGTAAGCCTTTAAGACACAATCCTTAACCACTTCATGACGAGCACAATTTTTTTTACTGCTAGAGAAGTGTAGACTTCACGAGCTTTGTCAATAAATACACTTTCTAATAACGAAGTCCAGTGCTCTCTTGGCCATTTCAAGTTTTCTGCAATTTTCTCAAAGTGAGGAAAGATTTTATCTACTTTATTTTCTTGAAAAGGAGTTAGTTATCTAATATGTTTGGTCACATCAAAACCTGAACTTGTGTATAAAGGAGTGAGGTGAACGTGCTCTGCATGCCCGTTCTAATTCTTTTAATCTATTCTGCATTTTCTTTTCTTCTGTCTGCATTTGCATTTCCCTATCATTTTGTTCTCTTTCTCTGCATTTGTATTTCTCTTTCTAATTTCTCTCTCTGCCTCTCCTTACTTCCCTCTGCATTTGCATTTTCCTCTTCGTTTCCTCTTTCTGAATTTACATCGTTTCTCTTTGAAGCTGAAGCTTTGTCAATTCAATTCCATCTTGTATTTTTTAAATGCAAGTTTTTAATAATTCCCGTCAAAACCAGAGACAGACTGACTAATCAAAACCAGAGACAGACTTACTAATCAAAACCAGAGACAGACTTACTAATCAAACCCAGAGACAGACTTACTAATCAAACCCAAAGCACTATCATCCAAACTATTCTTTATCTCCTGTTTCGTTAAAGTTGCTTTCGCTTAATAAAAATGATAATGTCTGGCACCCGTGCACAGTGTTCACCCTGGTTGATAGGTTTGGCATCTGAGGCCAGCATCCTACATGCTGTCTTTCTAACAGTGGCTCTCCGCGCAGAAGCATCATTCGTGAGGAATCACGGATTGTTCCTGGAGATGCTCATCTACTACCGCGCCGTGTCCTGACCCATTGCAACGCTAGATGAAGCAAAAAGAGCTGGTTGAAGTAGTGGCCATATATGCTGGCGTGATGATGCTGTCGGGAGGTATCCAGTGGGCTCTGGTTCGTCTTGTTTATGCGGTAGACCCCCATTTTATGGCCGTTCCTGCGTAACGTCGTCAATGTTTGACAAATGTATTTCTTCTTTGTCTTGGAGGCACTCCAGGAAGAGGCGGTACCGGAAGTTGACCTTTACTATCATCCACGAAATGCTGTAGAGTGAGTGTTCCCATGGGTATACTCCCGTGTCTTAGATGCTGGCATCTTCAGCCATGTCGCGATAGATATCGGCACTCAATCTGCAGCAGTCGGCTATCGGTAACCGTGTATAGAAGTGTCGCCTTGTCTCCATACCTGGCCTTGATGCTGCTGTAGTATAAGCCGCGCAGGAAGACTTTGCTGAGGTCGAAGGTCGATTGCACTGTAGAGACGGGCAGTTTAACTTTAAGTCGGCCTTTATGTTGTGAACGTCAACGAGGTTGCCGCTAAACATTTTCCCCGTCCTCTCCTCCAGGCTTCACGAGCTCCACGCGAAACCACTTTCTCGGGTTTTCCATTTTTTTAATACCAGAATACTTAAGTTCTAGTCATCTTTTTTAAACACTGATGTCGCCTCGGTCCTTAGCTAAGAGACTTGGAACAAGTTTGTTGCTCTCAAGGAACTTACCACCCACCCACCCACCCCCGGTACTTGAGGTCAGCTAAAAAAATGTAGCACTTTGGTTAATCAGCTAAATAATCTGAGCAAGATCTGATTGATCGACCCACATAAAGTTGGCAGACTCTGCATCATAGCCATGTAGCAGAGGTTGTTGGTATCAATGTAGATTATCCAGCTGTTAGGCTTTTCGCTGTCATAGTCGTATCCATAAGCTGCACATTTTTGGTTGTTCACTTTCCGATGAAGGCAGCTCACCATCGAAATGCCACCACAGATTCCCTTTTCACTAAACAGGTGCATGTCGAAGTCTGTCAGCAGCTTAAGATTAGTACCAGTCGTATTCAGGAGGCATCCAAAATCGTGTCCGACAAACTATAATAGTGAGTTGGGACATGGCCATAGTATTTAAGAGATGTGTCGCGATATGCGTCAAAGGAGTTTGCTAGCAGAAGCACATCGGTCTTTAGGTAGAGGTCGTGATAGTCGTCTTTGGTTTTGCAGTTAAAGGTCTTCCACACGCTCCAGGCATTCTCATAGGTAATTTTGGTTGAAAATGCGCAGCTGAGCTGACTTTAGAAGTCCTCTATCGGTGGAAGCTATGAGTAGTCATATGGACCACTTGGGGGTCATATAAGGTCTAACATCACGTCCTTTTGTTAACATGCTGGGTCCAGTTTGGAGGGTGGGAGGTTATTGGTTATCCTATGCAAAAATAGTCCAAAGATTTAACATGGGCTAGTTTTAGGGGGTCAAAAATGTTTATGGGGATCAAACGGGAAAGGCAATTAACATATCACATATACAATTCAGCACCCGCTTTTTAATTACTATACAAGCATATCACATATACAATCCAACTCCGGCTTTTTGATTACTATCCAATCACGCACACACATACATACGCACGCACGCACAAACACGCACGGATAAGGATAGGAAGTATTGATACACACACTTTCACACACAAACATGAAAATATTTTATCACACAAGAGGAAGGCAGGATGTAAATGAAGGGAGCATACTGTCACACACTGAAGGGTAAGGAAGTGTTTATAGACACACTACAACACCTTTATATACTATCACAAGAGAAGGAATAAAAGGGGATTTTCAGTTTTAGTTGTCAACAACATTGACATATAGAAACACATTCATGCTAAAAACAAAAAACAAAATTGTCTTGGCAAATAACTGTAGTATCTGTCTTTTCTGGAAAGAGGGGTGGGGGCTGGGAATTCTGTCTAAAATGTTTTAAATAAAACTCGAAGGAACTAAATATATTAAAGACGGTGTACTATCGTACAGATTATTGCCGTCTGTTGTTTTTTTGTTTTTTTTTTGTTTTGTTTTGTTTTTTTTTT